>JAYMFT010023345.1:0-16327 GCA_038088735.1 Panulirus argus
GGCCAAGTGAGGATTTTTTACTCTAAGGCTCAGTCCTCTCTTCTTAACGCTACCTTGCTAACACAGTAAATGGCGAGTGTATAATTTTTTTTTCATGCATGTTCACTATTTCCCACGTGAGCAAGGTAGCGTTAAGAAGAGACGACTGAGCCTTAGAGTGAAAATCCTCACTTGGCCCCCTTCTCTGTTCCTTCTTTTGGAAAAGTCAAAACAGGAGGGGAGCATTTCCAGCCCTCCCGCTCCATATATATATATTTTTTTTCATGCATATTAGTCATTTCCCATGTGAGTGAGGTAGTGTTAAGAACAGAGGACTGAGCCTTAGAGGGAAAATCCTCACTTTTCCCCCTTCTCTGTTCCTTTTTTTGGTAAAGTAAAAACAGGGATGGTATATCCCTGGGGATAGGGGAGAAAGAATACTTCCCATGTATTCCATGCATATCGTAGAAAGCGACTAAAAGAGATGGGAGCGAGGGGCTGGAAATCGTCTCCTCCAGTGTGTGTGTGTGTATATATATATATATATATATATATATATATATGTATATATATAAGCAAGTACAGCCTTTCTTTGTCTCTTCCTAATGCTACCTAGTTGACTTGGGAAATATATATATATATATTTATGTATGTATGTGTCACCTCAAATGAAAAGTCACCTTCAGCAAGGCTTTATCAATGTCTGTTGATGAAAGGGAGTACGGTTTTTTTGAGGAGCTTTTCATTCCGAAAGAGTCCATATTTTCCTTGAGACTGTAGGGGCCCTCTCAAAAAAGGGAGGTCCTAGAGTTATATGAGTTTTACCTTAAAAAAGGCCATTGATATTATAGTGTGACTTTGCAAAGTTTTTGGCATTACCTTTTTTATCATCATTGGCTATTGATTCATTTTAGATATTTTTATGCTAGAAAATTATGAGTGCATCACTTATGTGATAGCATGGCTGTCATACCAATTTAACTTACTGATTTTTTCAATGTTGCTTTTGGGTATTACACTCGTATGACTTGTTTGTGGTTGATAACTGAAATGTTTGGTGAAGGTCTGCATATACTACCTGCTTTGATTTTGGGACAAAACACATATTATATTGATTTTTGATATATGGTCAGGGTGTCATTACATTACTTCACCATTTGAAGTACGGATTAAGGATACTAGTTTATGAATTAATTTGATATTTGTTCATAATTTGTGGGCTTTCCGGATGTTGTTTCCGCTTATTTATATACTCACTCTAATGCATTATTTCTTCTTTCTAGACTAGAGGTATATATAGCAAGCAGCAGAGCAAAAATGGTTTATGCTTTCTTTCTCTCTCTCTCTCTCTCTCTCTCTCTCTCTCTCTCTCTTTTACTATGTCGGTCAATACAGACTGTGACAGCTGACAATATTTATGAAAGCTGGCATTATACTTCTGACCATTGTGGATCACATCAAGATACCTGTTTTAGGTACTTGATTTCTTATTTCTGGTTGAGGATGTGGTATTAGAATGATCTTTTTACAACTTAGGTATTTTATGATAATTAAATTACTGTACTATAAAAGAATGTACTTATATTTGCTGGGTATAGGGGAGAAAAAAACGCTGCCCTCGTATTTCCTGTATGTTTAGTGTGGGGCTGGAAAGCTTCCCCTCCTGTTTTACTTTTCCAAAGGAAGGAATGTGAAAAGGGGCAAAGTGAAGATTTTTTCCCTCTAAGGCTCAGTCATCTGTTCTTGACACTATCTCACTGATACGAGAAATGGCTAATATGTATGAAAAAATGTATGTTTGCTGTTGTAATACAAACATGAAATATATTTCTTATGAATTTATGGATTTAGACCTCTCCATCTCTCATAATTCTAGTGAGGAGGCACCAGCCTTTGCTTATCCATTGTAAACCATTGTGGTAGCTCTCTCATTACATACCTCCCCTTTGCCAATTAGTGACTGCCACTGGGCTTATGACATAAAACTGCTTGCTTTGAGCTGCTCAGAACTCTTAATTCTCTGGCATTGCTCATGGTCAGAAGACATGTTGTGTACTGCTACAATCATCCATCTTTTGAGGGAGCAGTTATTGTTTTCTTACATTGTTGTTTAGTTTGTATTAATGGTATGATTATGGATTTCTTTGTTCGTATATATGATATTTATATTATAATAATCTTTTTTCCAGTGTTGCCTCCTCTTGTACTTGCATGTCTGTATGTCAGTTTTTTATCCCTTATACCCTAGTTTAGTTGATGATATTTATTTAGAAGTATGTAAATGGTAGTGTTAGAAGGATTGTGATGGTTGGATGATGGTACAATCAATACTTTCTATGTGGCATTATTTGATGACACTGCATTCATCAACTGTATGGCGCTTGGTCTCATGACACTGTCGTGTTTATCTCTCATCTCTCCTTTCCCCTCCAACAACTGTATTGCCACCCCCCCCCCATCTCTCTCTCTCTCTCTCTCTCTCTCTCTCTCTCTCTCTCTCTTTCTCTTTCTCTCTTTTAAGGCTTTATGTGTACGATGCCCAAAAGTGGGGAGTTATTCTAGAAGGACAGACTAGAAAGATATCACTGTAGTATTAAGCAGCAACACTGATTTATATCCTGGGTTTTTCCAGCCTCTTCTTCTGTTCTGTTGACCTTGGTTGATGTTTGGTAGACAGTGAGCTCTCATAACACAGTCTTAGGGGAGTGGAGTATCTGGTTTATGGAAACTTCATTTTCTCACAAAGCCAGTGTTTGGAGCTACACTTTTGATGAAGATCCTCACCCAAATAGTCACAGTTGGGTGGGTTGATCCATTGGCCCATGTTACCTTGTAGTTCCATATCTTTTCCAGGAAAGAGAGCTGTGATATGCTTGAGGATATGCACCACCCCATGGTACTGAGAGAATAGAGCAAAACCATTGTAGGGCCAAAGTTCTTCCTTATAACTGGAGAGCTTTTTTCTCTGGGGTACCTTGGTTGTTTTCTTTACATTTTTGGCATTTCTTATAGCAGAAATAGATATAATTTCTTTTCCATATTGTGTAGGTTCTTAGAAACATGAGAAAGGAACCAAAGCAGAAAGTAGATTAGTTCTACTTAGAGCTGTTGAGCACAAGTTAGCTTTTTGATTCTGGTTTCCCAAAGGGTTTTTTCTATCTCTCCTTTTATGTGTGTTATCTTCAGCCCTATGAGGTAGCTCCTCAGTACATGTACCTGTAGCTCATACTGTACAATGAGGATCTTAAAAGAAAATTGGTTGCCCCAGCAAGTATATCGGTGATACACTACAAAACTTCTAGTTTTGGCCATCCCTGTCAGAGTTAATGAGGTCCTTTTCCAGCTTGCTACCAAAATACCATTGTTTGGTAGCCATCAGCACATAACATTTAGGTGTAATGATTGGATCATATCTTTAAGTTTATATGACAGGGTCACTCCCTGTCTTTAAGTCATCAATGGGGAATAAGGTTGACTTATCTTCAGTGCCATTTCCTGAACTATCCTGCTGTTGATATTAATGAGGAAGTAGTTTATCTTTTAGTGTCTCCCAGTTCAGGTCCCATATCATGCATCAATTATGTCTTGTAGCTCTATGGAGAGTTAAGAAATCTTGTAGCTCTAGTCTGCTTTTATTATTTGTTTGTTTAGCTGTATTAAAAGAAATAAAAAGAAGTTACATGTCCACTGTTGTATTAAGAGTTAGGTAAATATGTGGAGCCTCCCACCTTGGTCTAGGGAGAAGCCTGATTAGCTTTCATTTTTGTATGTGCTGTTGCTTCCATTATCACACCTTCTGATCCTTGTCTACCATACCAGAGGATCTTGGTATCCCTCTTGGTCAAGTTTTTTCTTGTAGTTAAAAACCTTGTATGTAGTACTGCCAACAGCGAGGGTTACACTGGCGCTGTTGATTTTCATGTGAAGTGTTTCCCATGGTAGCTAAGATTCTTCAAATGGTTCTTCTACCCTTAGAGATTTTCATTGTGTCAGGGAGGTTTTTAGGCATTTAATTCTGCTGGCATCATTTTAAGCAAGAATAGGCAGGGCTCTGGAGAGCCCAACTTAGTAACATGAATAGAAGGCTAGAGTTCCCTTTTATATGGACTGACTAATAATGGCTACAGGACTTTTGGCTTAGATCTTCAGTCATTTCACCAGTTAAGGATGCTTCTGGATCTTCCCTCTCCTAGGTAATGACTAGACAGCCAAAACCTGTCTAGGCTTGTGTATAGGTTGCCTTTCTTCATCATACATTCATGGTCCTTGTTAGCTACTCCTTTGCCTAGGCAAAGAGCCCCTTTCATAGTTTTCAACTACTAGTCCATCTGCTGGACCATAGGATTATTTCCTTAACAACTGTAGCAAAAAAGTGAAGGCATATGATTACCTTTTAGAAAATTAGAGGGAAGCATCCATATATTTATCCAAGGTGATTGAGGGCCTTGCAGGAATATGGTTGGGATTGGGAGGAAGGCAGTCTTCTGCCCCAGCAATGCTAATATGTTCAACCCAATACAGATTAAGAATCGTAATTTTCTTAGGATTCCTCTTCACTGCTACTGGGCTCTTCTGATTTTTCTTTGTTCCCCTTTCCTTCCTCCATGGGAAAATTTCATAGACGAGTTTCGTGGCCTCCCCCGATAGGTCTAGTGCCCCAGCAAGGACCCTTCCTTCCCCTTCCTTTTGGTAGAAGGGCTCTGACAGACACAGAGGCTTCATGTAAAGAGTTAGCTTCTGTTAATCTTTCAAAAACTAGTTTGTAGTTGTGAAGAGTTGAAACTCCACTCCTATAAATTTTCATGGACACTCCAGGCTCCTTTTTCTTGGGAACCTTTTGCTTCTTGATGGTTGGACATCATTCACAGGAAGCTGGGTTATGGTTGTGAGTAATCAAGAACAGCCTTTTCAGTTAGTAAAGTATTAGTGAGACATGAGCTACTAATCAGGATTTAATTTTCAACATGCGTCACGTATGCTTATATGTAGTGCTGTTGGATCAAGTTCTCCTGAGGAAGACAAGTGTCAAAATGTTGAGCATTCAGTCCTAGTTAGCAGCTCAGTTTCATTACTGCCTCACTATCTGTGTGTCTGAATGTACCTCATTCATCTGCTTTTTCCTTGGAAGATAACCTGTTTAATGCTAACAGTCTTTAAAGAGAGCAGTTTTCTTGCCCTGCCTTGCCTTTCTCTCTTCATGTAAGATTTTTTTCTTTATCATCTGAGACTGCCTTTAGGTTAGCACCCACAATCTGCAAATTGTGAGCTTTTGAGTGGCTGTGAGTGGATTGATTACACAACCTGGTGCTGGTTGCTGACATGCAGAGGGTGGGCTCAGAACAAATAAGGGTGGCTCACAGAGGGTTAACAAAGGCTAATGCCTTCTCACCCTCACCAGAATCATAGGTCTTGGAAAGGTTCTGACCCATAGGTTCCCGGGAAATATAACCTGTGCTCAAGGGACACCACCTTAAGGAGAAAAACACTTTCCAGATTTCAAATCCTACATTTCTAGACCTTAGATGCAATGATTATGGTTGTGTTTCATTCTTGAAATGCCTTAGGCAATGTTATAGGTGGTATTGGTCTCGCTAGATTCTAAGTTTGTCGTTTGCTTTATTATGTATGACCATAGTACTAGTTTTGATTGGTTCCAGACAGTGTTATCCAACTTTGAGTCATTGTCATTTCATTGGTCAGACATGGATAAATGTCCCATCATGCAAAGGTGACATATTTTTTAACATAAGATGACAGATTTTCTAGTGCCAAAGCAAGGCTAATTGATTATTATTGTTTATTTTCCTATATTGTACATATTTGAATAAACTAAAGGAAGCTTAATAGTTAGTTTTACCAGGAGTCACATCTCATATGTTAATTTTTCCTTTTGGTGTTATGGACATAAGTTTAATGTTATGCAGTAAGGATTCTATAAGCGTCGATCTACGCATGTAGTTTCCTGTTACAATTTGAATTCCGAGTGCATTGTAGGCTCAGTTAGCTGGCCACAGATGGCAATTGAAATAAAAGATGAGTCACTGGAGCTGCTTGGAGATCTAAGTAAACTAGTAGTGACCATGATGGGTGTTTGTGCACCTTTTCAAGGGTTTAATCAAGTCTGTGGCACCTCCTCTACCTGTAGCTCCCTCCACCACACTCCAGCTGCACTCGTGCCATCTTCACTTAGGATTGGCCAATCTGGTAAATAGTATGCTTTTCGAGAACTACAGATGCTTAACTCTTTAGTTATAAAAATATAAACAAATATTGTTTTGATGGTTTTTCTGCACCTATTTATTTACATAAAGCAGGAATAACAAAATGTGACAGTTACATAGGACTGGCCAGTCTGACAATGTTTTTCCTAAACTAGGAACGGTTGCTTAATTCTTAAAACTTTAACTTATTTTCTTTCTTCTTTTATCTTTTTCAGAATAAAGATAACAGTAATAATATAAAGTGCTATTTTTTGTGCGCTACGGATGGGCTGGAAAAAAAAAATGATTAGTTGCATACAGAAAGGGTTAACTAGGACCACATTTAATACATGCATTTTAAACCTACTCATCTTTAGCATATTTTGATGAAATCTGCAGGGTGTTGTAAACTTTAACATGCAACTGGTAGCAGTTTATCATGGTTGATTTTGTCTAGGAATTTAAGAAACAAGTACCAGTGTTATGATAAGAGATTGTATTATTTTGATTGGAACCATATTTTCTCATAGTTTGTGCACCAATAGTCATGATTTGAAAATATTCTCATTTTTTGTGTAACTTTTAATTATTTCAGGTTCATTGGATATAATTAGCATTTTTCTTACCCATATAGCCATCTTTTCAAACTATATTTTTTGTTTTGAAACAATCATGAACTTTTGATGTAGAAATTGGCTGTAGATACAGCTCATACATAAGAAGTGGATAGTAAGTAATCATCCTAGAATTCAAGCCTGCAAAATAGAGAAACTCCTTTGCACTTGTGAATAGTATATCATAATTTTGTGGTCATATTTTTTATTAAGTTTTTAGAAGCTTAAATCTCTGCATAGAATTATTCAATTGGACTTGATGCTTCGATAGGAACAAGTTACTTTCATTAATTCAGTGATTTTGAGTTGCAAAATAGAAGAAAAGCCTTGAATGTTGAAGAATATAGCAAAGATTTTAATGTACTATATCATGGCTTGTTTGGCGGTATTGTATATTTCCCTTAATGTTTTATATCTTTAGGGTTATATATTTTTATAGCACTTGAATATATATAAGTTTTCACTAACATTCTTTATAACTTGCCCTAACTCTGAGGTCTTGTGAACAGTATAGCAATAAATATTCTGTTACTTTGGAGTGTATATTTGATAATGATTATAGAGTACTGTTATCTCTTCAAACCAAGTTAACTGAAGGATGTTAAATTGGTAACGAGAGCCATCCAAACATTTTCTCCATTCTTGTGAAGTAGGATGGTGTGGGGTGACGGTTGATTTACTCAACAGATTCGTGGTCACAGCATTGCAAAGATTGATCCTCTTGGTATCAACACAGTGGAATCCAGCCAGAGCAGACAACTTGTCGTCCGCAATTATATGAATCGTTTCAGTAAGTTTGTTCTTTAATGAATGCTTGATCGAGTTTGGACTTCGCTAAGCAACATTATTCTTGGACGTGATTCAGTAGGCTTTATTTAGATTTTCTTAGCATTTTTAAAAAAATTACCATTTGTTTGTTTCCTGATTTATTGTACTGTGTGTTTTCTTTGTGTTGAAGTATAATTGTGGAATGGTTGTACCTGTGCTCTTTGGTTACATGAAACTTAATTTTTTACACTCATTCATTTATGCATTATATTTCCTTTACTTTTTGTTATATTGTGTAAGGAACCCTTATATCTTCAGGATATTCATTTAGCTCTGCTGAGTCCCATTCTTGAATACTGTCACTTTGTAGTTGTAAATATTTTCAGATTATTACTGCAAAACAGTTTTACCTGTTATTAGTTTTCACTGACTTTGCAGAGTAATTTGTGCTAACTGAGGAACCAAAGAGGTGCTCAAGAAATCCATCTTGTTTGCATGCATTTAGAAAAGGCATTTTTTATTTTTACATTATTGCTTTTGCAATACTTGAGCATTTTTTTCTGCTGTATATCATTTGTATCTTTATATCTCTCCAGATATATCTCCTTAAAAGAGCTCATTTAAAATGATCTTGTTTTGATTTAACCTATATCAGGTAACCAATTTTTTTAATGGAAGACTAGAATACACTTTTTGGAATCTCTGACATAGTTTCTATCTTCATTCCCAATTCCTTCTGTATATATTTTGAGTTATATATTTTTAATGACTAACATTGAAAAGTAAACAACCTTTAGAAACTTTGATTATTAGTGAAAGAGACTACGTACTTCCAAAAACTTGAGAAACGATGAAACTAACGTTTGTAATGTTTTCTGTGGGGACAGTGCCTCTGTTAAATATCCAGCTGACTTATTAAGCCATTATTATCCTACAGAGATGTCTTACATCACCAGATAGACACAGGAAAAAATTTTGGTACCCTCAGCACCCATGCAATCAATGTTGTAGGTGCATGTCTGTCTACCTGTCAAATCATGTGTACAGTGACCTTGCAGATATGTATGTGTAGATTGTTGGATAACCTTAATGATAAGGAGGAACTCTAATCATTATATATATCATCTGGTGAGGGTAATGAAGAATAACAAGTGAGATGTGAAGAAATAAGTAACTAAAAGAGTGATTTTAGCATGGAAAAGGAGGGAGGTAGATACAGGACACCACTACCCATGTTCCCACCATGCTTGTATTTGGCCTTTGTTCTTTCACTTGGAGTAGATTATGTAACAGTTGCATCAGATTTTTATGGATGTTGATCTTGTTTGATAGAGGATTTTGGTAATAAATGACAGTAAAGAATTAGAATATTTTAAGCACACATTGACGGTGGTTGCCAAAATGAACTCCTTTGACTCGGGTAGCTGTCTTGTCTTTCTGCTTCATCCACATGTGGACTGCTGGCATTCTGTCCTCAAATATGCAGTGTCCTCTTTGTAACTCTAGATTTTCCTATGGTGAGCTTTATATGGTAGCCCCGCCTTTTGTCAAAATGGTAGGAGCAATAGATAGAAGTAGTAAGTAGAAACATTAGGCAGGAGCATTAGGTGGTTGCACTAGGTTGATGCAGTAGGTAGACTCATTAGGAAGAAATAGTTGATAGTAACAGTAGGTAGGAGCTTCTGGAACACTGCTGTGAAGTTGCCCTCTGCCAGTGGCCTATTAAGGGTGAGGCACTAAATACTAAGATGTGGCATTGGAGTTTACCAGTTGTGGAGGCTCTTTTGCCATGGCCACTCCTTTGATGGAGTTCCCAGAGGGAATGGTGATCAGAGATATAGATAGATAACAGTTAAGTATTGTTAATAGGGTAGGTACTGTTGTATTTTTGTACAAATCTTCATGTTATTCATCTCCATGAATATGCTATTGTAAGGTGTAGAACGTGGAAAAAAAAAAAAAACTTTGTGTCCTTCCCTCTTATTCTGAGGCAAAAAAGGATCACTCCAGATGTGATGGCCACTCCCCAAAGCCTGGCATAGAATGAAACATGCCTAATCAACAGGAGTAGATGGGATTAAAGTTGAATTTTTAAAGAAATGGGATGGCTGTGTGTTGGCAACTGGTTAGTTAGGATTTTCATTGTATGTATCGATTAGGGTGATGTGCCTGAGGATTGTCAGAATGCCTGTATAGTTCTACTGTGTAAAGGTAAGGAGGACAAAATTAGATGGTTAAATTACAGAGATATGAATTTATTTAGTGTATGTGGCAAGGGAGATTTGATGAATGGTAGGGTAGTGGCATGTACAGATATGGGAGGAATGATATGGTTTTGGGAAAGGAAAAGGATGAGCGGATCAGGCGTTTCCTTTGAAGATTATGTGTGAAAAATACTTCGAGAAACTGAAGCATTTGTGCGTGGCATATATGAACCTGGAAAGAACATATGACAGGGTCAAGAGAGATTCTTTGTGGAGGGTATTAAGGATACATGATGTGGAAGGAAAGCTTTCTGAAGCAGTGAGGAGTTTTTGTGAAGAGTAAGGCATGTGTGCAAGTAAGAAAAGGGGAGTGTGAGTGGTTCCAGTTGAAGATGGGTCTGTAGCAGGGGTGTGTCACCATGCTTGTTTAATGTTTTAATGGTTGGGGTGTTGAGTGAGGTAATTGCAAGGTTTTTAGGGAGAGAGGCTGGTCTTCAGTCTGTCAGGGATGGGGGGGGACTGGGAGATAAGTCAGTTACTGTTTGATGATTATACTGTGCTTATGGCTGTTGAAAGAGTTGGAGTGTGAGTTTGAATGTATAGAAATTGAAGAAAATTATGTGTTTGAGATATCAGGGAGAGGACATGGCAGTAAATGGGATGTTTCAAAGGATGTGCATTGAAGAATGTGGCGAAAGAGAGGTCAGTAGCTGTGTGGGCAAAGATGGGTATGTTTTGATACTGTAAATATTTGCTGACTATATTTTTGTTATTCAACCTATATGAATTTCAAATTAACTGTATAAAAGAACACCATGTTATGCCAAACTTCTTAGATGCATTGCATCAGGCACAAAGACATTCTCTTCAGTCTTATCTTGTCATTTCTAACCTATCTATCATTGTTCACCATGGTTAATTATTCTAGTGACATCAATGATTTGACAGGCTTTGAAAGATTTTCATCGCTTTCAAACAATTGAAAAATAAATGCCTCTCTGCAAACATGTTAGTTATTTCCAGCTGCATAATTACTGACCCTTGGTTATCATAAGTGAAATTTGTTGAGCAAAAGGTAAATTGCATACATGTAAAGTTGGCCTTTAGGTATTAGTGAGGAAGACCACTTCATAAGTAAGGTAAGTGGGAGCAACCATAGAAGATAATGAGGAGGGATAGAGTTAGGTTATATTGGTGGTATGGATGCTTCAATGGATGTGCGTAGAAAATCAAGTGTACAGTGGTTTTTTCACGAGCCACCCAACTTTATACCATTGGAAAATGTATGAGATTTTATTCTTGTCATTGTTTGATATGAAGATTGATAGGGGTGAAATTAAGTTAGAAGGATTCAGCACAGTGTGAGACCAGATACTAGGCAGAAAGTAGATTAAGGTTGTTTAATAGATAGGTTGGATGTTTTTTGACTGATAATTTGAGAACCATTGATCTATGCAGCAGAAAATTTTGTTTTAAACATGTTTCATTAAAGAATTAGTGTGATATATCTTGTGATTGAAGCCAAAAGGCACTGAAGATGCTTAGTGATCTGCTCAGCACATTCAAGTGTTTCATTGTTAGGACTGGGTTTAGTATCTAAAAAGCATTAAGGCCCAGCATTAGGAAAACTGTAAATATTCAGAAAAGGAATTTATATATTATTATTATTATTAATATTATTATTATTATTATTAGTATTATACTTGATCGCTGTTTCCCACATCAGCGAGGTAGCGCCAGGAAACAGATGAAGAAAGACCCACCCCCCCAGATACACACGTATACATACATACACAGTACATACATTTACATACCAACATATACATATATACATACACATGCATATACACATTTACACATGTACATATTCACACTTGCTCACCCTCATCCATTCCTGATGCCACCCCACCCCACAGGAAATAGCATCGCCACCCCCTGCGCTGGCGAGGTAGCGCCAGGAGACAGACAAAACAGTCACATTTGCTCACAGTCAGTCTCTAGCTGTCATGTGTAATGCACATGGGGATAGGGGTGTAAGAATACTTCCTATGTATTCCCTGCATGTCGTAGAAGGCGACTAAAAGGGGTGGGAGCGGGGGGCTGGAAATCCTCCCCTCTTGTATTTTCAATTTCTAGAAGGGGAAACAGAAGAAGGAGCCAGGCATGGAATGTATATATAGTACTTTTAAATATAAAGAGAATGAATTAATATGTAGTTCTGTAAACAAAAGAGTTCGTTGGCATGAGGTGAAATAGAGTCAGAGGAAGACTGAAGATTATTTTGAGGCTCAGATTTCCCCTGTTTTACTTTGATGTGTTCCTGGAAAGTACAATGTAAGTGAGAAACTTTGTAGTGCTACCAATTTTACTATAGGATACAAAAGAGTAAAGATTGGTTGTGTTCCTGTGGAAAATTTCTTTACTTAATTTTCACCCAAAATATGAATAAGATGTCAAGAAGAATATACTACAGTACAGATACATTATTAATCTAAGTGTTGGAATGAAGAATAAAACACAATTTCATGTTTGTGATTTAAAAGAAAATTTTCAGGGTTTTGCATATTGAGGCTATCAGAGGTAGTAGGAAGGGCCTGGTGGAGTTAAGCACCTGAAGGGCTAGAAATGCTTGGACTTTCACTTAAGGATGACCTTTTGAAGAGTTTTTCCAGAGATAGCAGAATACTTTTAGTTTTCTACTGAATAACTTACTACAACGTAATTTTGATTCAGATATGTGATCTAGACACTTCAGAGCTCCTTAGAATATCTCACTTTACTCCAAGCAGTTGCTTCTGTTTTGGTTCTTGTTAGAAGTAAGAGACTCTTGCAGAAGCTTGCCAATCATTGTTTTACTGGATCTGGGGAAGATTCAGTACAACATTATAACCTGATGATGCAACTCATACTGCAAAGATCTTTAGCTGGAAATACTTAAATCACCATTTTGAACAGTAATAAGCTAATAAATATCAGTATGTTTAGTAATGGAAAAGTACATTAGAGATTTATGATTTATGTGCAGATGATACATAGTCCCCCCCCCCAAATGCTCATCCTGCATTATTGAGGTAGTTGTCAGGAACATATTAACAATGGCCTCATTTGCACACATCTTTTAAGCTGTCACGTGCATTGTACTGGAACTAGTGCCTGCCATCCATGGACAAGCTCCATAGCCTGTTCCATGGTTTACTTTGACTGCTTCATGTTGACAGCATGTCACTCTATACCACATTGATTCAATTCTTTCAGTCACATGCATGCCTCTCACCCTCTTAAATGTTCAGTTCCCAATACTTAAAGCCTTCTACATATCATCCTTTTATCCTTCTTTGTCTCCCTAACCCCCTTCTTCCCTTCACTTTGACATACAGATCTTCTTAATCTGTCAGTTAGTCTTCATTCATCCTCTTCATGTCTCAGAACCATTTCAACACACTCTAGTCAGCTCTCTCAATCAGACCCTTCTAATTACTGCAACTCTCAGTGTCATTCCTTACATGGTCAACCCTCCTCCCATCGTGTCATCCTCAGGCATATTATTTCCAGCACATCCACCCTTTTCCTTTCTTTAGCATTCAAGGTGCAAGACTCATATCCTCATAACACTGTTGGTACTAGTATACCTTTATACATAATTATACGTTCCCTGACAGACTCTTACCTCTCTTTCCATGCACTCCTTGATTCTCCTCTCCCACTCTCTAACTCACTTCAGCCCCTTTTGTTCCATCAGCTGCCACATCCACTAAAGATTTCTAAAGCACTCAACTTTAAGATCCACCTCATTCAAACTTACACTATAGCCATCATATTTTGATCACCTGCTACACCCTATAACTGTACACTCAAGCCATATTGTTTCAGCTACCTGCTGCACATCATTACCTTACATTGTTCACATTTAGTCTCAAGTTTCTCTATTCATACACACTACTATGATTTTTTTCCAGCTTCTGGAGTTTTTGTCTGGAGTCTGCCTCTAGGACTGAACATTTATGAACAGCATCTGATTCACCTTCCACCTGCTTCCATCATACTGTAGACCTACCCATCCCTCTGCTCTTACATTTACCTCCTTCACTCACAGTTGCTGAATTCATTTAATATGAAGTGATACTGGTAGTACAAGATATCAGTTTTCTCTGTGTTTGCATGTTGTTTAGTTTTGGCATAGTATGCACTGAAGTGGTTGATGTTTTGCTTTAAGTGAAATATAGAATGGAATAGATAATACCCAGTGTGGATTTGAAGATTGCCTAAAGATGTTCTTAACTGAATGACATGAAAAATTTGCATTATATTATCCTTCATGCCCTTCCTCCCCTTTGCATCTAATTCTTTAAGGTAATTAAATTACCTGCCTCTTCTTTCCTCTAGTATTATGATCTTAGTACTTCCAACATTATTGGCTGCCAATCAAGTTCGTTTCTTGAAATTTTGAATGTTGCCATTTTTCCCTTTTTTAGGTCAATTTTTTTTATCAGGTGTTCTCTCAATTTTCTTTGAATATATTGAAAAAGTAAGTTTTATTCTATATCATACTATTTAAAAGTCAGTTATTGTAAACTCCACTTTTGACAAGAGCCACTTTTGATGTTACTGTGTGTGCTTTTATAAGCAGTATATATTGAAATGTGTAGAATGTTGCTTTTATTGATAGCTAGTTTTATGTTTATGTAATTTTACTTTAGAGATGATGGGTTTGAATAAGTATTGTTTCCTTAATCTTGCTATTCATCACATCGCATTACATAATGAAATAACTGAAAATTTTGTAAATTTTGCCAGGCAACTAAAAACATCTATATTAATGTAATATAAATAATATTTCTGCTTGAGTATGTACTTGTATAATTAGTCTCATACAGTTAGAAAGTATTGAGCACTTACATAATACATGAAGCCAGAGCTCATGAAGCTCAAGCCTGATGTAAGTACAAGGTTGGTCTGCTTAGAAGTGATGAATTGTATTGTACGTAGGAATGCAATATGCCAATTGTGTATTTGCTTCCTTGTTGAGAATAGTATGTCACAAGACAGATAAATGCAAACCATCAAATGATATTTCTCTTAAAATGAATCGTATTCAAGAAAGGCAGTAATGCATTAGTAATAGAGAGTTTACATGAATTACATTTACATTGTCTATTGAGATAAAAGATGTAATTTTTATGGCTTCATTGTACTCCATGAATGGAAGATATTAAATACACAAATTATTTCTTAATGGAAAAGTGGTGGTCATCCTCCTTAATTGCATGATATAATGACCTCAATGTACTAGATACAAAATCAAGGATTTTCAGTAATGTACAGTTGTTGATGAGTGAGTGCAGAGGAAACAGACTCAAAGCAATGCACAGAATTAAATTTTTATGAAAATAGATGTAGGATAGAGTGTATCACAGTCATATAAAAGAAAGTATTGAATATTGATGGATAATAGATAGGCAATTTATCCACAGCATAACGGTATTATTGATATTGATATGTAAGTTTAGTCAGATTCAGAGTATTTTCTAAGTTTGTAATTTTTCTATACCAGATGAATCAGATATGGAGCGGTTATTTAAGTTACCGATGTCAACATTTGTTGGTGGGAAGGAGACGACACTGCCCCTGAAGGAGATAATTAAAAGATTAGAAGATGCTTATTGTCGCTCCATTGGTAAGCAGCAAATCCCATGTTGATGATTATCAGTCTCCTCTTCATGTTCACTTGGAGTTGTTTGATATTCAAAGTAGAATGTAGTCTATTTCAGATTTGATTAAATAGAAAAGTGGGTATGTTTGAAGGAATAGTAGTTCCAACAATATTATATGATTGCGAGGCATGGGCTGTAGAAAGGGTTGTACGGAGAAGGGTGGATGTGTTGGAAATAAAATGTTTGAGGACAATATGTAGTGTGAGGTGGTTTGATAGAGTAAGTAATGTAAGGGTAAGTGAGATGTGTGGTAATAAAAAGAGTGTGGTTGAGAGAGCAGAGGAGGGTATGTTGAAATAGTTTGGACATATGAAACGAATGAGTGAGGAATGGTTGACAAAGAGGATATATGTTTCAGAGGTGGAGGGAATAAGGAGAAACGGGAGACCATTTTGGAGGTGGAAGGATGGAGTGAAAAAGATTTTGAGCGATCAGGGCCTGAACATGTAGGAGGGTGAAAGGTGTGCATGGATTAGAGTGAATTGGAACAGAGCGTTATACTGGGGTCAACATGCTGTTAATGAGCTAAACCAGGGCACGTGAAATATCTGGGGTAAACCATGTAGAGGTCTGTGGGGCCTAGATGTGGATAGGGAGCTGTGGTTTTGATGCATTATGCATGACAGTTAGAGACTGAATGTGAGTGGATGTGGCCTTTTTTGGTTTGTTTTCTGGTGCTACCTCACTAATGCAGGGGGTGGCGATGCTGTTTCCTGTGGGGCGGGGTGGTACTAGGAATGGATGACGGCAAACAAGTATGAATATGTACATGTGTATGTATGTATGTGTGTATATATATATATATATATATATATATATATATATATATATATATATATATATATATATAT
>JAYMFT010023356.1:0-16327 GCA_038088735.1 Panulirus argus
TGCAAAGGGAGTGAATTGTGGAGTGGTAGAATGGGTGAAATGTAATACTTTGAGGTGGTTTAGGCATGTGGAAAGAAAGCAAGACTGGGAGTTTACAAGGAGAGTGTATGATAATACAATTTAAGGGGTTGGTGTTAGTGGAAGACCACCCGTGACAAAGGCAAATAGGGAGGAGAAATACTGGAGGGAGAGAAATAATGGAAGAAAGCATGGAATGGTGTATGTGAGGGAGGCATGTAAGGACAGGGATAAGTAGGAACACTTTTTTGCCGTGGCCAGCCTTTGATGGGAGTTCCTGGAGGGAACCGGTGTCAGAGATATAGACAGAATACGTAAATTTAGGAGAGTTGTTTTTGATATTTGTATCGAACCTAACTATGCTATGGTCAAAAGTGCCTAGATGTTCTCCAACATGGATATTAGTTATTAAGAACTCTTGGGATGCAATAACTAAATCTAAGTATATGAGCTCCTCTCATCAACCTGGTGATGGTTTGGTAGAGGAGATTGCCTTCAACAAAGTTGATACATCTACCAGATTCACTCTCTACACCTGAGATAGTTCGCCAGTTGATTTCTGGAAGACTAAAATCCCCAAGAATGATTGAGTCTTTACCCAGTATTGCTCATAGTAAACACTCATACATGACAGTGTCAATATCTGCTAGCTGAATAGGGCTTCTATAAATGATATATATGTAAAGTTTGCAAGATTCTGTTTGGAAGATCTTTGATTCACATTGTTAAGAGTACTGCCCCTAATTGTTGAGGTGGATGCCATCTTTGCTGTAGAGTTCCTTGTCTTTTATGAATTTGAGCCACAGATCTAAAAGACCGATGTTAACATCAGTGCACAAGCGTTTGTCTATTTACACTTAGTGCTGTGCTTAGGGCGTAGTTACCTACATTAAGTCGTGGAGGAACGCTAATTATAACGATATTATCCAATCTGTCTTTCAGGGTGCCAATCAGATTGTATTTTTCTATGATAACTTCTGAATTTGAATTCTTATGGTAAACATTGTTGTACAGCATTTACCACTAAACATGACTTTTTAGTTGGTACTTTCATGTCTGACTTTTTGTTTAATCTGAGAAATTCTGACATCAAGGTAGACGTGGAGTGTTCTCTTAGCTCTCGTATTCCCTACCAAGTATTTACCTAGATTTCTTACCAACGAGTCCCCTACAGTCATGGAAGTCTTCTTTGCTCCTTTCTCGTAAGTTGCTGAGTACTGCAAATCAATTACTTGTGGGTATGGCTGGCAGAGGATGGGATAGGGGGAAAGTGGTACCATGATGAAGGAGGTGGGGATCAGCTGGATGAATAGTTAAGATTAATGTAGACTTAGAGGAAGTTTGGAATTTGGGTGAGGGAGGACTGTAGTGGAGGAATGGGACTGGGAGTTTGGGTGAGAGTAAGAGGGGGTAATAGGAGGTAGCAGGATGGGGGGGGGCTGAGGGGTTGGGTGAACATCATGAGGTTTAGGAGGGGCCATGGGGCATAGGTTGTGGGGGAGAGTACCACTGGGAGTGTTTGGGGTGGGTATTGGGCATTGAACAAATATGAAAGAGGACGTTGTGTGGGGAAGATGCGAGCAAGGGAGGGATGGACCAGGATGGCAGGGGGAAGTAGGTGCTGGGGGAAAGATAAAGAGGGTAAGGTCACAGAGTGCCATTTTCAAACTCTGTATCTCTTCACTTTGTATTAACCTTTCTGCAGTTAAGGCTTTGAGCTCTGGCTTAATTTCACTTACATTACTATGTTTAAACTTCTCTTCAAAGTTGCTACAGGTTATACAGAACAAACAATCTTTGTACCATCCATCTGATCCCATTGTCATATAATCCTTTATAAAACCTTGACCACAGGATGTACATGGGTAGCGAGTAGCAGTTGCCATTTATAATAAGGAAATAAATTACACAAATGTACACTAAAAGGTTAATAAACATAATTAAAGAGAAGAACACATAACTTAGGAGAAACACTTATCGATGGCAGTGCACTGTGATCTTGGTGGCTTGTTGGCTAACGGTGCTCTTGACCTGACAACTGGGCACAGAGAGACACATCTTGCCATCATGAGCTCCTAAGATGTAAATGAGAGTGAGTGGTTTTAAGTGAAGGTTGGTCTCTAGCAGGGGCTTGTGATATCGCCATGAGCGTTTAATTTGTTTATGAATGGGGTAATGAGGAAGGTAAATGCAAGTCTTGGAGAAAGGGGTGAGTATGCAGTCTATAGGGGATGAGGGAACATAGAAAGTGAGTCAGTTGTTGTTTGCTGATGACACAACACTTGTGGCAGATTCGAGTGAGAAACTGCAGGAGATGGCAACTGAGTTTAGAAGGGTGTATGAAAGGAGGAAGTTGACAGTAAATGTCAATAAAAGAAACAGAGTAAACAGAGAGGTTAGTTTGGGTGTGTCTCATTGGATAAAATTTGGAGAATGTGAAGTGTTTTAGATACCTGGGAGTGGATTTGGCAGCAATGGGAACCAAGGGATTAAGAGGGAGTTGCAAGGTGGGTGAGGGGATGAAGGTTCTGGGAACTTTGAAGAATGTGTGGAAGGAGAGTTTGTTATCTGAGAGGATGAAAATGGGTATTTAGAAGGTATAGTAGTTACAAGAATGTTGTATGGATGTGAGGCTTGAACCATGAATGGGAATGTGTAGAGACGGGTGGATATGTTGGAAATGAAATGTTTGAGGACAATATGTGGTGTGAGGTGGATTGATCAAGTAAGTAATAAAAGGGTAAGAGAGAGGTGGTGATAGAAAAAACTGTGTGGTTGAGAAAGCTGAAGAGGGTGTGTTGAAATGGTCTGATCACAGGAAGAGGTTGAGTGAGGAGAGGTTGACAAAGGATATATACATGTCAGAAATGAAGGGAACAAGGAGAAAGAGAACAAGTTGGAGATGGAAGGATGGAGTGAAAAAGATTTTAAGTGATTGGGGCCTGAACATGCAGGTAGGGAGAGGCATGCATGGGATAGAGTAAACTGGAACGATGTAGTATACAGGGCCTACGTGTTGTCAGTGGACTGAACCAAGGCAAGTGAAGTGGCCAGGAGAAACCATGGAAAGGGTCTCTGGGGCTTGATTGTGAGTAGGGGACTGGATTTGTTGCATTGCTCGAGACAGGTTGAGAATGGATTTAAGTGAATGGATCCTTTCTTCATCTATTCCTAAAGACAGGGTGAAGGTTGAGAATGGATTTAAGTGAATGGATCCTTTCTTCATTTATTCCTAGCACCATCTCACAAAAGTAGGAAACAGCTATCAAGTATGACGAAAAAAAAATTTGTATCGACCAAACAGTAAATATTATAAGAATGTTAATGTGATGAAGTGATTATGTTGATGTGAATGTTACCATAATAGCACAAATGTTTACAGCATTTATAAATTTTTAATTGTTTTTGGTATTATACTCTTTCTAGTTTCTTTACATGCATTTTCTCATGAAAAACTACTCTTTGATACTGCATGCACCAAACAGTAAGTATTATAACAACTTAATTATAACAAACTGGTTATATTCAGGTAATTGCTTATATTTATCAATTTGCAACAATCTTTTTGGCTTAATATTTTTTCTTATGTTTATCTGTTCATAAATGATTGCTCTGTGATACTGTGCATTCTGCATGATAAATCTGATGGCAGCATAACCAATATGAAGCAATGAAATTTATTATAAATGATATCTAAATAATAAGAGAAGTTAGCTGGTTGAGGCTGATAAGCCTGTGGCATGGTGGAGGGAAGCCTGTCCAGTGGGTTGGTAACCAGGGGCAAGTGCATGGCATCTAACATCTACACTTCCATTACGTGTGGTGGAAATATTGCCATTATCTAAACATGAATCAGAGTTTGGCAACATGGCTTCATTTGAGGGACTTTGGCTGTGAGAGGAGGGTACAATACCCAGAATTATACAGCATTCTCTGGCCTGCTACGTTGTGTCATGGACAGCTGCATTGAGGCCAAGGGATCCCCTAGGTGGAGAAATGTGCCTGGTGAAATCTACCCAGTTCTACGGAGTGGCATATAATCTTCCAAGTTGTAGCTATACAGTGCGGATTTTGCCGTTAAGCTGGGGGATTACACTGTTGCAAGGAAGGGTCAGTCTGACTTAAGTACTGAGGGTGGGTTGCAAAAGTGAGAGAGATCAGTATGTGGAGTTTGTGTTGGAGTGGGACTTTGAGGGTGACAAAGTAGTGCTGGTGTTAAGGTTAATGCATAGTGAAGTCTGTGGAGCGAGGCAGAGTAAAAGTGTGTGAACTAAATAAACTAAGAAGCATAGTAAGGTTTGGCCACATTGACCTAAGCATGTGATTTGAATTAAGAAAGTTACCAGGCATTGTATTAACAGTGAACACCCTCATGTGAATAAGTTGTGAACTTTTGGAAATCTTTTGTTTAATGTTATGAATAAGGTTTCATTTAGTTTTGAAAGGAAACTGACCTGTATTTATTGTTTTGTATTGGCAGAGATTATTCTTAAAATATTTCTTTTGTAAATAACACTTTTTTTTCTTTTTTTTTGTATTTCAGGACCTGTGCAGGAATTCATTTGTGTTTTATATTTTCTCTGTTAGTATGGTGGGTGAGCCGTGTGTCCTCTATTAATGGTGTTATTTTTGTTTGAGTTCAGCTTCGCCTCATTACATGTATATGATACATGATCATTTTTTTTTCTTTTTTCATACTTTTTTGCTGTTTCCTGTGTCAGTGAGGCAGCACCAGGAACAGATGAAAAAAAGGCCTCATTTACTTATGTTCATTTTCTTGCTGTTGTGTGTAATGCATCAAAAACACAGCTCTGTGTACAACAATGACCTTTACATGGTTTCCCCCATCTGCTTCATATGCCCTTATTCAGTCCACTGACAGCATGTCACCCCCTGTAAACTGCATCACTCTAATTCACTGTATCACTCAACTTTTAGCCTCCTGCATGTTCAGTCCCTTAGCACTCAAAATATTTTTCACTCCATACTTCCATCTACAATTAGGTCTCTTCCTTCTTGCCTCCTCCATTTCTGATGTATATATCCTCTTTGTCAATTTCTCCTCACTCATTCTCTCCATATGTCTAAACCATTGCAGCATACCCTTTTCTGCTCTCTCAGTCATACTCTTCTTATTACCACACCTCTCTCTATTATCACTTATATGATCAAACCTCCTCACACCACACATTGTCCTCATACATTTAATTTCCAACACATGCACCCTCCTCTGGACATTCTTATCCACAGCTCATGCTTCACGTCTATACAACATCATTGGGAATATTATGCCTTCAAACTTACCCATTTTCACACTCATAGATAACGATCTCTCTTTCCACACATTCCTCAATGCTCATAGAACCTTTGCCACTTCACACACCCTATGACTCATCTCAGCTTCTACAGTTTCAGTTGCTATCATGTCCACTCCTAGGTATCTAAGGCACTGCACTTCCTCAAAGTTTTCTCCTGTCAAACTCATACCCAACTAACCCATCTTTCTGCACTGCTATACACAATAACCTTGTTTTCTGTTCATATTACTCTCAACTTTGTCCTTTCATATTCTCTCCTGAACTCACTCTCAAACTTATGCAGTTTTTCACTTGAATCTCCTGCCAGTGCCATGCCATCAGCAAAAAACAGCTGACTCACTTACCAGAACACCTTCACCCTCTATAGTCTCCATAACTGCCTCTTTTTCCAAGACACTTACCTCCCCCATCACTGCATCCATTTACAACTTAAACAGTCATGTTGACATCACACACACCTGCAGCAGACCCACCTTCACCTGGAACCACTCGCCCTCCTCTCTACCTACTTACACACATGCTTTACTCTTTGATAAAAACTTGCCATTGCTTCTAAAACCTTTCCATCCACACCATATATTTTTAACACTTTCCACAAAGGATCTCTATCAACCCAGTTACATGCTTTCCCTAGATCCATAAATCCCACATACAAATTCATTTGTTTCTATTTCTTACTCATTCTTCAAATCAAAAACCTGATCCACACCTCCTCCACTACTTCCAAAACCTCATTGTTCCTCTTGGCTGATGTTCTGTTCAAGCCACCACCTTCTCAATCACTACACATCCAAACAGTGTACTAAATAAACTCAACAAACTAATACCTCCACAATTCAAACAGTCACCTTTATACCCCTTGCCTTCATATAGTGGCACAATACATGCATTCCGTCAATCTTCAGGCACCTCACCATGATTTATATGTACTGAAAATACCACCCAAAAAATCAAAATCATAGTCATCCATTTTCTTAAGAAATTCAACTGTAATACCAACCACTCCAGCTACCTTACCACATTTCATTTTTGCAAGCTTTTCACTACTTCCTCTCTTGTCACCAAAACACTCCTTCCCATTAAGTACCACCCATACACTTCTCTTTTCTCTTTCACTAGCAACTTTACTTTGTCATCCCACCAGTCAGTGTCCTTTCTCACCTGCCCATCTTCCATCTTCTGCATATTACACACTTCTCACACATGCCAGCTTTGTTTCCCTAAATGCCTCCCATTCCTAAGCCATGCACTAGCAATGTTTACTCTCATCTTTGGCCATTCTGCACTCATCTTTCCTTATATTTCTTCACACGAGTCTCTTTTCTAGTCTCACTGACTTTCACCACCCTATTCTATCCCATATCATTTCTTATTTTCCAAATACCACCATTACCTGGTGGAGGTGAAGGTGAAGATTGGTAGAGGTTTTTGGTAAAAAGGGAAGGACTTTGGTGAGAAGAACATGGTGAAAATAATTGAGCGAGGAAAAGAAACTTGTGTGAAGTACTAGAAGAGATAGAGCATAGAATGTTAAAAGGTGAATAGGTAAGGAATGGAAGATACTTAGAGATGTGGTGCTAGCATGTGCAAGAGATGGACATGGCACATGTAAGATGGGAGGTGAGCAGGTTAGAAAGGGTAGTGAGTGGAGGAATGAAGAAGTGAAGTTACTAAAGAAAGAGAAAAGAGAGGTATATGGGCAGTACTTGCTGGGAAGAAGTGCAATTTTTTTTTTTTTTTTATATGTTGAAGGCTCCAGTCACGGACAAAAGTCCACATCAAGGCCAGGCCTTAATTGAAATGTAAGGGAATAATGAAACAAAAAAAAGAAAAGACAAGGGAAAGTACTTATGAATTTCTAAGAAAATGAAAGACCTGTCTTTTGAAATGTGCCAGGTCATAGTTATTGAGAGAGACATGAGAAGGTAGAGAGTTCCAAAGCTTTGAAGTGTAGAGAAAGACGTAGGTATCAAAATGGCCCACCCTTGAGTTGCCGATGGCCACTCAATAATCATGTGCACAGCAGCTTCCTGAGTACTGTGAGGTCTAGCTAGTGGTGGGATGGCACACAAGCAGCCACTTCTTAGGACCAAAACCAAAGTAATACCTATAGAAAAGGGAAGGTGAACCAACATTGTGGTTTAGGGTAAGGGGGTCAAATTTGGAAGTTAGCCTGGGACATTATATAAGTCAGACCGCTTTCAACTCTGTCAGGTAAGGGTACAGAGCTAGAACCACCCCAAATGTGAAAGCAGTACTCCATACAAGTCAATACCTTGTATAAAGGGAGCAAATGTTCCGAAGAGAAGTTTTGACATCTGAACAGGACACCAAGTTTCTCAGAGGCAGACTTTGCTATTTCCATAATGTGGGGTTTCCGGGAAAGAGTGGATGTTACAGTAATTCTAAGTATGTTCTTTGAGTCAAGAGGTGGAATTACAGAACCACCAAAGGAGAGATGAGAGTTTTGAGGAGTATTTGACAGAGAGATGGGTAGAAATTGGGTATTGGAGACATTAAACTTTACAAGATTTTTTTGTACCTGAGGTGTCCTGTCCAAGTTTGAGTCTGTTGAGGAAGCTGTGTCAAGACAAGATGCAGATCGAGTGAGAGAAGAGGGAGCAGAATTGAAGGATGTGGATGAATGCAGTGTTGAGTCGTTAGCATATGAGTGCATTGGATTATTTGTGGAGGAAAGGATGTCTTAAAAACAAAAGGAGAAAATTGTAGGGGACAGGACAGAACCTTGAGGGGACACTGCTGTTGATGGAGAAAAGGAGAGAGGCTAATCCATTAACAACCACAGAGACAGATCAGCCAGAGAGAAAGCTAGATATGAAGGAGTAAAGTAAAGAAGGGAGGCTTAGAGATGAGACCCCAATGCCACACTCTGTTAGAAGCCTTAGATATGGGAGAGATATAAGAGAAAGCAGCAGGAGCTCAATTGGAAGGTGCAGGGGTTGAAAAGGAGAGGAAATGAGAGTTGGGATGAGCAGTTATCAGCAAACTATAGGGAGAATGAGATGTTTTGGAAGGAGGTAAACAGTGTGTGAAAAACAAGAGAATAAATGGGGACATTGATGAAGTGGTAAGTGGTAGTGATGAAGTAAGATGAAGTGAATATTTTGAAATCCTGTCGAATGTGCTTAATGAGAAGGTGGCATATGTAGTGTGTTTGGGTCAGGGCAATATGCTTTTTGGTGAAGAGATAAGAGGTGTTGAAAGCTCTATGTAAAAAGAAATTGTGGCAAGGTGGCCAAAGTGGATGGAGCTGCAGTTGAATATTTTAAGAAGGGATGACAGTGTTGTTTGGTAGTTAAGATTTTCAATGTATGTATGGATCAGGTGAGGTATCTGAGGATTGGTAGAATTCATGTATAGTGCTACTGTATAAAGGTAAAGAGGGATAAAGGTGAGTGTTCAAACTACAGGGTATAAGCTTGTTGGGTATACCTGGAAATTTGTATGGAAGAGGAGCATTTGAGTGGGTGAAGGCATGTACAGAGCAACAGAATGGGGAGGTGTAGTGTGGTTTCAGAGGTGGTAGAGGATGTTTGGATCAATTTTTCAGAGAATGTGTGTGAGAAATACTTAAGAGAAATAGAAGTATTTTTATGTGGCAATTAAAGATCTGGAGAAAGCATATGATAGGGTCAATAGAGATGCCTTGTGCAAAATCTTAAGGATATATGGTGTGAGAAGAAGGCTGCTTGAAACAGTAAGAAGTTCTTATCAGGATGAAAGGCATGTGTATGAGTGGAAAGAGAGGAGAGTGAGTGATTCCAAATAAAGGTTAGTCCACAGCAGGGATGTGTGATGTCTCCCTGTCTGTTTAATTTGTTTATGGATGAGTTGGTAAGGGAGGTAAATGCCAGGGTCTTTTAGAGAGGGATGAGTATGCACTTTGTAGGGGACTAGAGGGCTTAGGAAGTGAATCAGTTGCCATTTGCAGATGATATAGCACTGTTGGCAGATTCAGGTGAGAAACTGCTGAAGTTGGTGGCTGTGTATGGAAGAATGTGTGAAAGGAGGAAGTTAAGACTAAATGTGAATAAAAGCAAGGTTATTAGGTTTTGCAGGGTTGAGGGACAGGTTAGTTGGGGAATGAGTTTGAATTGAAAAAATTGAGGAAGTGAAGTGTTTTAGATACTTAGGAGTCAACATGGTGGTGAGAGAGAGAGAGAGAGAGATTCTGGGAGCACTGAAGAATATGTGGAAAGAGAGGTTGTTTTCTGCGAGGGCAAAAATGTATGAAGGTATAATAGTCCCAACAATGTTACATGGATGCATAGCATAGGCTAAAGATGAGGACATGCAGACGAGGGTGGATGTGTTGGAAATGAAATGTTTAAGGATACTATGTGGTGTGAGGTGTTCGATTGAGTAATTAGTAAAAGGGTAAGAGAGAGGTGTGGTGACAAGAAGAGTATGGTCAAGAGCTGAAGAGGGTGTGCTGAAATGATTCAGGCATAAAGATAGAATGGGCAAGGAGAGGTTAACAAAGAGGATATATATATATATCAGAAGAGGAGGGAACAAAAAGGGTTAGACCAAATTTGTGATGAGCGATGGAATGAAAAAGATTTTGAGTGATTGGGGCCTCAACATGCCAGGGGTGAAAGGCGTGCATGGGATAAAGTGAATGGACTGAACCAGGGCATGTGAAGCTTTTGGAGAAAACTAGATAAACTATGGAAATGTCTGTGGGGCCTGGTTGTGGATAGGGAGCTATGGTTTAAATGCATTACACATGACAGTTCAAGAAAGGATGTGAGCAAGTGCAGCCTTTCATCATCTACTTCTGTCATTAACTCACTAATGCAGGAAACTGCAATCAAGTATTTTTGACATCATTCACGTAAATCAAGAACAACAATAGTCCCAAGACCAAATCCTGGAGCATGCTACTGGTGACTTCAACCCATTTTGAGAAGGCTTCCCTGATGTGTCCTTTGTTCCCTTGTCAGAAAAAATATTCCCTGAATTAAATCAACTTCTTAATCTTCCTTCTTTTTTCTTTTCCAGCATACCCAATCCCTATACCAAAGAAGCCAGCTGGTCCTCGTGAAATGCCAGCACACATGAGAGGCATGACAGCCACTTCCCACATCAAGGTTAAAGCTGATCGTCCACGCCAACAGTACCTCTAGCTGATCTTTTATGGGCTGTGGCCATGTCTTTTGTAGATGTAAGCTGGTTTACCATTGCTTGATTACCAGCTATTTTTTTTTTTTTTTTTTGGTAACTGCAAGCTGATAGAAAATTTATTAAAAAACTTGCACAGACTAATGCAAATGAAGGTCCTTTTAAATTTAAAAATAACATACTGATGTAAATGCTGCAACCTTGGCATATAGAAAATCTAAGTATATGTCATCTTTCAAGCTGGTGCAATTATTTTGTGGGGATGAAACCTATATTTTACCTAAGTAGACTGGAATGTTATATTCTTTACCCAGAAGACAGAAATATTCTGTGGATGCCAACACTTACATAAGGGCTTTCAGATTGTATATCCAAGCATAATTTTTCTAATACTGATGTTCATTCTTTATAAAATTCTATCTATACCTCTGATGCCCATTCCCTTTGGGAACTCCCTAAAGGGGGTGGCCTTGTCAAAAAAGTCTCCATAACTGTTGAACTCCAGTGCCATTTCTTAGCCTTTAGTGCCTCACCTTTAACAGGCTACTGTCAGAGGGCAACTAGCACAGCACTTTCAGAGGCTTCTACCTAATGTTCCTATCATCTATTTCTACTTGATATGCCTATCTAATGTTCCTGCATACTGCTCCAACCTACTACTTCTGCCTAATGCTCCCAGCTAACATTCTTACCCACTACTTCTACCTAACGCTCCCAGCTAATGTTCCTATCTACTACCTTTATCTGTTGCTCCTACCATTTTGCCAAAAGTCAGGGCTGCTGCATAGTACATTCTTTTCAAGAATATAGCTCACTGAAAAGTTTCTTGATACATTTCATTTTAGAATCCATTGTTTGAAAATGCTCAGTTTTGTTATATGATGGATTAGAGTAATTGTGTGGAAGAGGTAAATTTATTAACTATTAAATTCCTTGTAGCAGTTTTTATCATGATTTCCTACACAAGATACCCAGTGTGGCACAATGTCATAAGTCCTTCATGAAATGCTGATGCACTGTACCTGCTTTAGGTTTATTTGTAACAAAAAGTCTTCAATTTTAGCAGTGTTCAGTTTTTATCACTTTTACAGTAATATCTTTCCCAATTATGGCTTTTAATAACTTATTTCTGAATATTTTTGTCTTGAAACTCTGGCCTCTTGTTGACGACATGATTTTCAAACTAACGGAAGATCAGGAAATTGAAGAATAACTTTCTGATGATAATAGACAGGGAAAGTTTCCCCAAAGTACTTTATAGGACTTATCCTCCACATATTAATTGTTATATTCAAGACTCACTTGAGGTCATATGTGTACTCAAGTTAATGGGCAAGGATAAAGGGCATATGTGTATATATAGAATAATGTATGATATACACTATATCATAAATCTTATTTTATTTATTATGGAAACAAGTATCATTCAAACATCTACAAGCATACTTTGATATTATTGGTTTATACAAAATTATGTTTTGAATGCTCAGCTATAGTTGAATTTGTATCATAGATATGACTTTTAGAGAGTGAAATGTAAGACGGTATAACACCTGCAGCAAGTGAAACACTGCCCTATACATAGTTACTTTGTTGATATATATAATGTGAATTTTATATGTAAAGAAATTTATTTCAAGTGTATATTACTAAACAACCATTTTGCATTTTTCAAGTTGAAATTGTTGATGTAGACAGTCATACTGTGCCTATCTGTTCAGACCAAATAAATGAAGGTAAGTCTGCAAACAGGATGTGTATAGTTTACCAATATATTCAGAAATTAAACATTGCTCATTTTCCTTGAACATTACATCACTTGAACATGTAACAGGCAATTTGTAGTTTATGAAGCTGTATGTAAAACATGCCAATATTATACAAACAGATAATTACGTATATATAATACACAGAGGTGCGTGAAAAGGCTTCTCGAATCTGACAGACTAGTATCCTGCAGTGCAGATTTTTTGCTTATACATATAAATCTAGAACCACCCAGTATTCATATATGACTCCAACCACATAGTTCATAAAGAATTTGATGAGACCACAAACTTCTCAGTGATACCTGATGCTGTTGATAGTCCAGAGTCCTTTGTCTGTTACTGAATGTACTATAAAATGTTTATTAGATCCTATGGCATGAAATATGAAGGAACAGCTAAGTCTCTGATAGACCTATTTTGAATGTAGGTGTTGCTTCAATGCTCCAGCTTAAAATATGTGTTGCCAGTGACTCTAGGAATGTAAAATTTCCAGAATTTTTTTGTTTTATTTGACAGATAGTTATAAGAAATAAATGTTGATATTAGAATGTATAAAAAAGAAATCATGTCCTGTGCTCCCTAATTCAAAGACAGTCATTTGTTTCCTATTTATATTGTTTCTTCATTGGTGTTAACCAAAATATCATATTGTCCATATTTATTCATCATATTTGAAGATTTCATCATATTGTATAGTTCTGCAATGTAAACAATAATCTTCCAGCTTTATTTTATGCTGTAACTTTGGTAAACCATCTTGAAGTGGGATAAGTTGGGGAAATATCTTTTATGTTGATGTACTTTTTCTGGTACAGTCATTATGATACAAATACCTTACATACCTAACCTTACTTTCCTGCCTCAGAATCTTCTTCTATAAGGCCCCTGCATTATACTGTTATGGTAAACCCCAGTTTTAACAGACTTCTGTGGATCAGAATTCAGCTTCTAATGGACACTTTCAGACCCCTTCGGACTAAGGTTTGTATTTAGTGAACATTTCCATAAAAGTCTGTTATGTCACAAATTTAGTTTGGTAAGCTAAAAGCCCATAGGATTGAGTTTGGGATGTAACAGAATAGTCCATTTGTTTCTGACCTCAGTCCAGGATGCCAAGCATCAGAACAAGTGGCACTCTATTGTGCATCACCTTGGTGTATTTTTTCTTTGTTTTGTTAGTATATAATGCTCTCTCTGCACACTTACACAAACAAGACACAGCTTGGTCCCTGCCCATTAATTCAAGATAAGCACCCACATTGTCAATACTTAAACAAATTTGGTATCTGTGCACCCACAAAATTACATGTCTTTTGTTACAAAGGCCTGTACTTTTGCATCAGATCAAAGCAGGTAAGAGTGCTATCAATGTTGCATGTGCTAAAAGATCCAGAAAACCCCTCAGCACTGCTGAAAAGCTAAAAATAATTGAGCATCAAGTGCATGTGGAGAGTACCTTGCACCTCATGTAAGCCCAGTTTCTCACCATGAGGTGATTCAGGTGAGTCCAGGTGAAACTTGAATAGTGTCCTTCAGATTAAGAGCAGTCATTGCTACTCCCTGAACACCCCATACAATGAAGGATTGAGGTAGGTTTCTGTTACACTTGGTAACATTTCATTTATTACAATATTTCTTGGAAAAATTCAGAATGTAACGGAAATTGGCTTCCTACAGACTGCACCTCCTCCCAATTAATCTGTCAGGATGGGGTTTTACTATATTGTTGATTGTTAAGATAAGATTTTCAGTGTACGTATGAATCATGTAAAGGTGCCTGAGGATTGGTGGAATACATTCTATGGTGTCATTGTGTAAAGGCAAGGGGGACAAAGGTAAGGTGAGTGCTTGAATCACAGAGGTATAAATTAGTTGAGTGTACCTGTTGAGTTACATGGGAGAGTGGTGACTGATAGGTGAAGGCATGTACAGAGCATCAGATTTAGGAGGAACAGTGTGATTGCATGAGTGGTAGAGGATGAGTGGATCAGGTGTTTACTTTGAAGAATGTATGTGAGAAATTCTTAGAGAAAGATAAGAATTTGTTTGTGGCATTTATGATCTGGAGAAGGCATATGATGGGGGTTGATATAGATGCCTTGTAGAAGGTCTTATGAATATATTGTATGGTAGGAAAGCTATCTGAAGCAGCAAAAAGTCTATATCAAGACTGTAAGGCATGTTTATGAGTAGATAAAAAGGATTGAGAGTGGTTCCTCTCATTCTCAAAACAGTTTATGCATTCATTCAAATTCCTGAAGGAAAGCTTCATTTCATCCTTATCTTGTATAGTCTTCATATTCACTGGCGCATATACACATACCCATGCATGTTTCACAATCCCAATCTTTCCTTTCACCCACACTATTCTTGATCCATTCCATCCGTGCTCTGTAACACACTCCCACACTCTTGGTGATAGCAGAATTACATATCCTTCTTTTCCTCTCCACCGATAATTTTCACTCATTTCTGTCCATACAACACCACCTTTCATGCTCTCCCTTGTGATGAAATTGGTGAGATGGTTGGTAAACAGGGAGTGCCTGGAGCAAATGAAAATAGAAGCTATCTTGCGGATGTTTGTGCTGAGAGGGGTTTGTTCCTTGCAAACACCTTTTTTCAGCACAAGATGATCCACAGATATACATGGATAAGAAATGATGGAAGAGAGGAGCAAAAGGTTTTGATTGACTATGTGGCAGTGGATGAAAGACTGAGAAAGGTTTTACTTGATGCTAGAGTTGTGAGAGGATTCTTTGGTGACTCTGACCATTTTGCACTTCTTGTGGGGATGAGGATCAAAGAGAAGTGGAGGTATGGTGTAAGGAAGAATCAAGAGGTAAATGTGTTGGTAAGCGAGAAGATGAATTAAGAAGAATATAGGGAGGAGTGTGAAAGGAAGGTAACTGATAGCTTAGATGGAAGTGCAGTGAATATAGGGAATGCTGTCATATGTGAATGAGGTGTTTAAAATGTTTAGAGATACTAGTAAAGGTTGTAGAATCAGTAGTTGTATACAAGGTAGTGGGATACAGGAATAAAAAGGGCAATGCATGGTGGACAGAAGAGATTAGAAATGCTGTGAAAGAGAAGAAAATGGAATATGGTAGATTGCTCAATAGGAATTTACCTGTGGAAGTCCAGTAAACGAGGAGGGAACAATACAAATTACATGAGCAGAATGTTAAGAAGCTGATAGAGGAAAGCAAAGAAAGGTAGATGAAGATTTTGGAAGAAAGTTAAATGAAAGGTTTAATGATTATAAGAAACTATATTGGAAGGAGGTGAAAAAGGAAAGAGGTGGATGTAAAGGTGGAAATGTAGATGTGAAAAGTAAGGAAAGGGAGTTGCTGAATCAAAAGGAGGAATTGAAAAGAAGATGGAAAGAGTATTTTGAAGAAATGATGAATGTGGGAGAAAGGAAGGTAGCAGTTGTTACATGCATGGGTATAAAGGAGGGAAGGAAGAGGATACAAGTGCAGGGGCCTATAACAAAGAGGGATGTAAGAAGGGCAATAAAGAGGCTGAAGGTAGGAAAGGCACCTGGAGTCGATGGGATTACAGCTGAAATGCTGAAGTATGGAGGAGCAAGTGTGATAAAGTAGATGGATCTTATATGTAATTTAGCATGCAAACAGAAGGTTGTGCTTGAGGACTGGGTGAAAACTATTATTGTTCCCTTATTCAAAGGCAAATGTGCTAAGGATGTATGTAGGACTTATAGGGGAATAAGTCTGTTAAGTATATCAAGAAAAGTGTATGCAAGAATATTAATTGACAGAGTGATGAAAGTGACTGAATGCAGAATAAGTGAAGTGCAAGGGGGTTTTAAGAAAGGTAGCTGATGTGAGGAACAGATTTTTGTGGTAAAGATGACCACAGAAAAGCATTTAGCGAAAGGTAAGACGTTGTATGCAGTTTTTGTGGATCTGGGGAAAGCGTATGACAGTTGAGTCGAATGCTTTGTGGGATGGGGAAAGCATATGACAGTTGAGTCGAATGCTTTGTGGGATGTGTTAAGGATATATGGTATAGGGGTACAACTGCTGGATGGTGTAAAAACCTTTTATAGGG
>JAYMFT010023367.1:0-16327 GCA_038088735.1 Panulirus argus
TATATATATATATATATATATATATATATATTTATATATATATATATATATATATATATATATATATATATATATATGTATATGTATATATATATATAGCTGATTCCGTTCATTGCTCGCACGTGGTTACACTGCGAGTGAAAAGACTCCTTTGGCGAAGTTCTGTTATCGTCAATGGACGGAAAGGAGTACAATCTCTACTAATAACTTCTTGCACCAGAGGAGTCCATCATCTACCCTGATCGCGACTGAATTGCAGCCTTGTGGCTGCTGGAGCCATATGAAAGAGGTCCTTGGGTTGTATTATTGTGATCAGTCATGTGGATATGTCTGCATCACTCTCCCTCCAAGAGTGTATAATGATTGATATAAACTTACACCTACTCTCATACGGAAGAGATGTACCTATTTACAACCATTCTAGATTTCTAGTCCAACTATCTTCCCTATCAGGACCAGCTGGAAGAATACATTAACACATCTATTTTTTCAAAGTAATAGGCTTTTTTTTTTTGTAAGAACATTATGCCCCCTTTTTCACATACATTAAATTCTCCAGTCATGGATAGAAGTCTTCATCGAGGCCAGAGCCCGAATAGAAAATATAAATAAAGCAAAGCAGAAAAAGAGAATGAAAAGAGTTTGAAGACAAGATACTTGGGGAGGGAGGAATAAGAAGACTGGTGTATGGTACAAGGAAGGGTAAGATATCAGGTGTTGCCGGGCAGCTTGGATTTAATGACTCCGAAATTAAGACCTACACTCCTGACACTGAGGGTGTAAGATGACCCCCTCCCCTGGCGTCATTCTAAACACTCGCAAGTCGAGACGAACCCTTCCAGGGTCGTCTTTGTCTACAATACACTCTGCAAATGACTTATACTTAAAGAACCTGCTGTTCTGAAATGAAGGCATCGCTAAAAAGTCGTGCACTGTCGAGGACTGTTAAACTGTCAAATATTTCGAGTGTGTCACGAGTGAGTGGATCATCGCATGATCCTGGACTAAGGGAAAATGGATTTATCTCTCACTATGAAACCATATGATTCACTGCATATCACTGGTTTTTAAACCTTCACGTGCAAGGCGGTTTTGATATAACTTCAGTTTCAAATATTCTATTTTCTGAAGGAAAAAGAGAGGACCCCCATCCAATCCACGATACCTTTCTTATTTCGAAATACAGAGAACACTTCTCACTAGTTTTAATCTTCTCGACACAATGCTTCTGATGGTCTACTTTATCTACGCTTGCATCCCTTCTCGAGTTTTGCCTTACATGTGTCTGTCCATGTTACCTCTTCTGCAGTCTCCTGGGCAGCTAAGCTCTTACAGCACACCTGGTATGAACCAGCGATGTCCAAGAAGAGAAGGATCTTGGGAGCTATTGTCAGTAATGATATGAAATCTAATAAACAAGGTAATGTATTTGTCCAAAGCGCAAAGTGATAAACTTTTTTTACATAAAAACTTTTATCTGATATCGAAATAGATTTCAGCTCAGTTCAGTTTTAATACTAGATTCGTTAATGGAGGAATCGGGATCCTAATGCTGTCACTAAGTATCTCTGTATAATAATACCAGAGGCATTTGGCAAGTGTCGCGAGTACATATAAATATAACAAAGGAGCTTACTAAAGCCTAAGGAAGTTGGGATATTCCTTCAACACAACATCAACAGTATTTCCATAATGTCTGGCCAGTATGGAGAGGGTCATCGTGTCTCCGTCAGGAGGTCGTGGAGTGGTGGTTTTATTGCTTTAACGTACAGAATATCCCGTCAGGTGCAAAATGCTGACCACAAGAATTATTTGAGCCCAAAAGTTTTCGTTGAAAGAAAAGAAAAATAATTGAAAACCAGTCGAAGCTCCGAGCAACGTTCCCTCTCTGAACGTCGCAGCGAAAAAACCGATAATGATCACGAAACTGTATAATAAACCAGCTTTGATAAGATACTGCACTGATTTTCTTCAATCAATCACCAAAATGGAAAAATGAAAAAAGGGAATCTAGTCCTGCCCTTGAGCGACAGAGCACATCAAAGTTTCTTAAACAAAGAATTACCATTTCAATCAGATCCTCTTTTTGATGACGGGATCCCCACTGATTCATGAATTATGCACATCAGATGGACTTTATATGAAATCCTGGCTTCTGCTCACCCGGTAACCACTACTGTCCCGAGGGACGTTATATATGTATATATATCCCTCCCACACGGCGTCAGGTGAGGCCATTGCTTGTAAGGTACTTTTACCCACAAAAAATAATTCCTTCATGCTCCACAAGACCCTGTAAGTTTCTTCGGTACTTTTTTTTTTTTTTTTTTTTTTTTTTGATGGCTGATCTTATTTTTCTTAGGAGAGCTTAAGTATTTTGCTTCAGTCCCATCCTGGGCTCTCTACTGATCATTTCTCTAGTGGTATCAGGGTACGAAACTTTACGTGGGATTTTCGCACTCTTTTCACCTTTTATTCAATGTGCGCATACCATCTTAACTGTCCTGGTTTAATCTGTAGTTCATTCCATATTTCTTCTTTACTTAACTGTTTCAGTCGTGTTACACCTTAGTGATTCAACTGAGAATCTTCATTTCTCCTGTTTCATCTTAAGAGTTTTCGGGTCCATGTTTCACATCCATATGTCAAGGCAGATCCTATAATCTGTGTCTATACTATTGCCTTTCACTTTCTGAGGAATGTTCCTGTCCCTTGTAAGTGGGTACAGAAGTACAAGACCTCCAGTATCTCAATTTCCATTACTTCTCAGGTAAAAGTGAGTTGTCTTCTTATCAGAGCTGACTCCCTAGTATCCAGAATTCAGAGATTATGGGGTACTTCAGCTCGTAGTGATCGTTAACAATCATATTACAATGAACATGTGTGTCTCGAGAGGACCGGGGCCTCAGATCTTTACTTATTACCATTAATCTAATTCAAAGTAGCAGCTCACTGGAGGTCATCCGGCGTGGCTCTTCAAATAATTAACCGCAAAGGCAAAATGTATCTCTTCCCTGTCTTCATTGTGACATAATTTTCTTCATATATCTATCCACAAAAGCTCCGAACAGGATTGGTATTGTCAACACTTCCCTGTGTGAAGCTTCCTGTTTCTCCTGAGTTTTGCGGTGCATCATAGTCTTACCTCTCGAGCGTTTTCCTGAGTCTTTGTCTAGGACACCTTTTGAACGCCTTTTCTTAGTCTACAAAGCTTATTCCTTCTTCCTCTCCCTCTTTTAAAACCATATCGTCATTCTAATTCGTCCTGTAATTGACTTCTTTACCTTTCTTCTCGTATTCTTGCTTGTGTACCATCAGGAATATCTTTCTACAGCTCTGGAATTCTGTTTCATCCTCTCTTTTCTATGCAGGTCAAATCATTACCGCTATCTGTTATTTCGACACTTGTTCAATCTTCCGAGTTACACTTAATATGCGTTACATCCAAGCAACATCTGACTTTTTGAGGATTTCAGTTGGTATTCCATCATTCAACACAGCCTGGAGGATATATTCCTAAGGGCCTCCTTAATTTCTTGTCTTGATTAGTTGCCTCTTACTTACCAACTACCCCTCGATAGGCTGATCTAAGTTATTCATAGCATTTTCTTCTGGTACATCTAACAGTTCTTCAAATTACATTTTCCTTTGCATTTCAGTCTCTCATGGTTTATGCCTCTGTTTTCAACTTGATTCTCAATTACACTGTTTAAAGGTATATTCTTTTTTTTTTTGACAATATATATATACTTTTAAGTTCTCGGTTGGTCTTTCAAGTGTGTCTTCCAGTTCATGTCTGTCTCGTTTTCGTTTTTCTTTCATCCTCTTTACGTGCTAGATCACAATTGTTTCCGTCGTCTGGTTCTCTTGTTTTCATCCACTTTCTAAACATTCTCATTCCTATTTTTGCAGCCTCTTTCATGTCCTGTGTCCACCCTGCTGCGTCCCTTCTTTCTCTTTCTTTCCCACAATATTCTTTGCAGCTGTTGCAATATCTGGAGCTGAAGTTTTAAGTCGTTCCATCCCCATTCTGTCTCACTTGTATCATCAACACACAGTATTGTATCACTTACTATAATCTCAGGTTCGGTTTCACTTTCTTTATCTTGAAGGTTTTCTGTTAAAATTCTATTAGCACTGAGAAAAAAAGAGTCTATCGCAGACGTATCTCTAGATATATACTTATTTTTGTCGTCTGGAAAATCATTTTATACCGTGTCCACATATGATTTTCATGGCATTTGTAATGTGTTCATTATCAACAGTTGGCTTTGAACACAGAAATCACCGAGTTATTCTCTCTTCTAGATTCTGTCTCTTGCTCCAAAGATCTCGTTACATATATACACTCCTTCTCCCGCCGCATCCACCCCTCCTCCACTGCGCCCACATTAATTGCGTCCATTCGCTGCAACATCGTTTTCTGGATTCCTTAAGACGCTGTCCATGTTCGCCCCAAGTGGTGCAACCATGCATTCCATTCCGACTCCCAGGCTCAACATGCTTTTCTTGAGCGAAGTTCCATCCGCCATCAACCGGGGAACAAGACTTCAGATCGTGTACCTTAATAAAGACCTCCAGGATAAGTTTCCAAGAGGGCGTATTGTGTGTTCTTGGATGGTCAGAGGGTATCTGGCATCGTCTCACACAAGAGGTGGGTAAAGAGAGTGGGAATCGAAAGCAACGGGAATGGCAATAGTTGTACCTTTCATCCTCTTGTTATGGATGCTTCTCCCTCTGCCCCATCTTTGTGATGTAGTGTCAGGAAGAGAAACTCGTGCCTTTAAAGGATAATCCTCACGTAGCTTCTTCTCCTGCTTCTATTAGAAAGTGACGTTACAGGAGGGGAAGACTTCCATCATCACCCCATCTCCCAAACTACTAACGTCTTTCTTAATCGTCTTTTACGACATGTAGGACATACGTGGGCAGTATTCCCTCTCCTCTCCCCACAGGAAGGAACAGCAAAACTATAATCAGAGATAACTAGCGCATAAGCACATGGATGAAAATAATGAGCTTGTTACAAACACAGTATCCTCTTCAGCAGTGTTCCCAGCAGCAACACCAACGGATTGAGTGCCCTAAGGCTGCCAGGAGATGCCACGATAACGTCTTCAGCAACAGTAGCGTCAAAGACCCCCATTAACTGCACCGGCCACAGAGAGCAACAACTTCGGATATTCGTGAGAGATTTGTCTCTCCCTCCAGACCCGGCGATTAACTTCAGCCTGCATAAATCCCACGTCTTACCAGTAGGAACCTCGCTCCTGCAGGCGATCATCTCGAAGTTCTCCCGCTCTCTAGCTGTCCGCATCAAGCTCTCTTCCCTCTCCTTCTCTCTCTACGGTGATTCACTAGCTTTAACGACATCTGCATCAGATCACAAACTCGCAAAATCTCATTTCCCATTTCAAAAACTTTATTCATGGAGTTAGAAAGAAAAGTTTACCTCCTGGAGCGATGTTAAGAGGGGAACCTGTCGCGTCGCCTGGAGGAACTGAAAGATGACGGGGGTAAAGGAAGCTCCCAACAGCTTTATAATCTTCCACTCGGGCCTTGTTACTGGAGAGCTCATGAATGGAGACACTTTCTCTACACGCAAAGTTCCGGAGCTTTGAAGACGATCGATCATTACTGGTTTCGAAACATAGGGCATCAACCCTATGAAGATCCTAGGAAGATGTTTTGTCAAAAGACTAAGGAAGGAGTATAGTCACAGTCCTATGTTTAAGTGTATGAGAAAAGGTCTGTAAATTGATAATTCATCGGTATACTGAAATACTACATAAGAGAAAAAGGAAATGCTATGGGACGTTGAACATTAAGGGAAATTTTCGAAATCATTGCCAGGCAAAAAATGTAATGAATTTCTACGAAGCATAAGATAAGGTGTTGAAAACTTCATCAGGAAAATGAAGGGCTTCGCTGACACAGTATTTGTTGCCTCTTAAGGCGAAGAGGACCAGCGAGTGTTCGGTCTGAGAGAGAAGAGTGAATGGCATTTCCACACTTAGTTCTGACGGTAAAGGGGACTTCCACACGTGGTATTGGCCCTGACGATGAAGGGTACTTCCGCACCTTGGTGTCGGCTTTAAGAGTGAAGGGGACTACCACACATGGTGGTGGCTCTGAGGGTGAAGGGCACTTCCACTCTTGGTCGGGTGAGGGAGGAGGGAGGTGGTCCAAGGAACTATTGACATTAATGGAAAACTTTCGTCTCATGGTGGAAACTGATACTGCAATTAAGAGGAGCTTTTGCCTCGTTAGTGTTCATCATGACGAGGGCCTACTGGTACGAAATGCTTCTTTCACTGACGGTGCTTCATTAATAAAAGCATCGTGTAAGTGGATTACACACACACACACACACACACACACACACACACGTATCTCGATCGCCAGCTTACTCTGAGAAAAAGCTTTGAGTCTAATTGGAATATCATAAGCTCCATAAAGCTTCACCAATTTGGTAATATGAAGACCTCCTCCACCACCCACAGCCTCGTCACCCTCCTAGACTTTATCTACCGCAGTCTCATAAGATGCAAGACCTCTGTAGTTCTCACCTTCGATGACTTCACCAACACTTTCGACCAAGTAAACCATACCACAGTCATTAACAAAACTGTCAACACTGGGCTGCGGCAAAGTCTAATTCCACGGGTTTGCAGACTTTCTCAGTGAGTGTCGTTGGTCTGTACGCCTTCAAGGGGCCATCTCCACCTCCAAGTCCCTCACCTGTGGCGTCCCATTCCTCGCATCATATAAATTTCACTTCTCTACATTTTTCTTTCTTAAGCTTCTTGCTTAATATCATGTTATGTCCTCTGGTTGTTCTATCTTTAAATCTTTCGAACTACCGTTCACTGATGACGTCCTTTAGGTACTTTAAAAACTTAAAAGGATGTGAGCAGTCCACCCCTTAAAATTCTCTCCTCTACGGTGGACAAAATTTAAAGTCTTTAACCTTTCCCTGTAACTCAGATTTTGATATCATCTTCTTTGCCTTCCTTTTAGACCTTCTCTACTAGTTCTTTTGCGCTTCATTAATTGCAGTGACCAAACTTGAGAAGCATATTCTACTTTTGGCCCAACGTATGACGTGAACAGTTTCCTCAATATTTCCTGATTGATGAACTTGCGTGCAGATCTAACATTCGCCCTGAGACAACTTGTTTCCCTTACTTAGCTCCTCAGGTGGGACTCTGGCGACAAGGATTTCTACAGCTTAGATAGGCTGGCATCACGCCTTTCTCTCACTGTGTCCCTTCCACATTATTTGCATTTACTTGTGGTGAATTTCATCAACCATATATCGGACCAATTTTAAAGTTTGTCTTCGTCTGTCTATCAATTCTAGTGACCGCTATACCCCCCCCACCCCAACACACACACACACACACACAACGGGCCCTTAACCTAACACGAACACTGATCTTTGAGTTTACAAGGAGTAAAACCTCTTAGTTCCATTCCCACCTGTACACGAAGATAAACCTCTGCCTTCTAATGGCTTAAAGTTCCCTGGATCACTGAATTTTACATTTTTTTTAATGGGGTTTTACCAGTGTGGGCTTTCCTAAGCTGCTGCAACAGAATCTTGTGGGTGGGAATGATTTTCTTTTAAATAAATTTGAATATAGCTCTTAATATTATAGATCTATTTTTCAGCTGTAATCCTTCGCGCTGCAGGAACACAATCTCGCCCCTAAATTGGTTCATCTGGCCACACTCTCATAAATGTATCTGTTTTAACGGCACCTTCCCCTGCAGCAGCCCCTTCTGAACGTAAATATTGTGACCTCAACAAATCTGACTGGAATAACTTATGAAAATTCTTTTTCTGACTTCCCTTGGGTAAATTACTGTCTCTTATGTGGTGATGCTTCTGTCTCCGCTAAACGCATGGAAGAGGTTCTTGTAGCTGGAATAGAAGCATTTATCCCCTCTTCCTCCAAGACTACTTCTTCATCCAATCCATGATTCAACCGTTTTTGTTCAGGGGCCATTCAGGCAAGGCATCAGGCATGTCGGGCTTGGAAAAACTCTCCTTCCTCTAGCTACCATCCAGCTTTTATCACTGTCCGACTTATAAACTGTCCCGAGGTAACTTCCAAACTTGACCTTCTTGCCCTACGCCGCAATGTTGGTTCACTTTCCCTCTTCTATGGGTATTACTTTGTTTTTGGCTCCTGAGAGCTGGCTGCTTGTGTGCCCCCACCACTAACTAGACCACGCAATACTCGGCGAGCTGCTGCGTTGCATGATTATTGTGTGACTGTCGGCAAATCAAGGGTGGGCCGTTTTGATAACTGCTTCTTTCCCTACACGTCGAAGCTCTGGAACTCTCTTCCTTCTCAAGTCTTTCCCAATAACTATGACTTGGCTCATTATAAAAGACAGGTTCTTCACTTCCTTTAAAATTCGTAAATACTATCTCCATGTCTTTACTTTTACCTTTCATCATTCTCTATATATTTCAATTAAGGCCAGGCCTTGATGTGGACTTTTGTTCATGACTGAAGCCTTCAACATGAAAAAAAATAAAAATCTGTCTAGCAAGTCATTCACATATATCAAGAAGAGCGATGGTGCCAGAAGAGGACCCTGGGACACGACACTGGCAACTTCATCTCATTTTGGACAGGTTTCCCTGACATGCGACCACAGTCCCCTCTGACTATGATGATCATCTGTGCATTGTAGTAACTCTTCCCTTACTCCTGCCTAAAGATCCAGCTTCTTTGCCAGCCTCGTATGTGGATACAGCGTCAAATGCTTTCAGGCAGTTCTGATACAGGCAATCCACCCAGCCTTCTCTTTTGTCTAATACGTGGCTCACTCTCTTACAGGAATCTTAGACGTCCGATAAAAATGATCTCCTTTCCCAGAAACCATGCTGTCTCTCAATTAGGCAGTTCTTCCTTTGCAAGAAAGTCATCTATTTGTTTCCTGATTACATCTCTTCCAGTACTTTATTGACTCTGTGTGTGTGTGTGTGTGTGTGTGTGTGTGTGTGTGTGTGTTTTCATGTGTGCACGAGTGTGTGTATTCTTCCTCATGCATGCAAACGTGTGTGTATTTGGGGGAAGGGAAGCTTTATTTCTCAACAAAAATTAATCCCGATCTAAATATACGTTTTGATAATTTTTACCTTTTATTATGTAATGACTCTCGCTATGGTGTGAAAGAACAAGCAAATCCAGCAATTCGGAGGTTTTACTCCTACCTGAACCGCTGTGTAATTAAACCACAATTACCATTCTAAGTCAAACTTAATTAGAGCCCTGAATATTTACACGTTTCCATAAATATCCAGCCAAATTTTCCGGAAGCATATATCTTTTTTTTCGTGTGTGTGTGTGTGTGTGTGTGTGTGTGTGTGTGTGTTGGTGTTCCTCCCTGAGTGCTGACGCATGTGTGTGTGTTGGTGTTCCTCCCAGAGTGCTGACGCGGGAACGCCCTGCGACTCGTCACAAGGTCTCAAGTGGCGACGTAGTTTATTTTCTCGTCCGCTTCATGTCGTCACGCCGGCGGCATCTCATATTCATGGGCAACATAACGATAAACAAGAGGGGGCGGTCACAGGTGGGGCTCATCACGGCGCCAGCTGCTCCTCCTCCTCCTCCTCCCTCCTGCCGCTGCTGCTGCTACTGCTGCTGTTACTGCTCCTGCAGGGTGGTGGGTGGAAGAACGGGTGTTGTTGGTGTTGCTGCTGCCGACGCTGATGCTTCTGTCGGAGTTGCTGTTCTTTCGCTCCTGCAGTTACTGGTGTTGGGGATGATCATCATCATCATCAACACCTTTGCTTACTTCTTATTCTGGTGATTGCTCACTGGTGACGATGGTGCCTCTGCCGCACATGGCGCTGTCGGTTCTGCTCAGCGAGGGCGCTGCTTGGGGTGGTGACGGTGGCAGGTAGGTAGTGGTGGCGGCGGTAGTGGTGCGGCTGTGGTAACATCGCTCCTGCCCGTACGACTACGACCGAGTCGACGTCTTCCACATTCTCCACACGCAGCGTCCTGGTAGTTTCTCCTGCTGGAGGCGCTGACGTTGGTTCCGCTGCTTCTGCCCCTGTCGCCACTGGTAGGTCGTGGGGAGTGGTGCTCAAGGACACGGTCCCTGCTGACGTGGATGGTGACGGTCCTCTTAGTTTCACAAGCTGTCACTTGGACTTGCTGCAATATGCAGTGGGAGAGATGTCGTTGTTGCCTCTGGAGGTGCTCTGGTATTGATGTGTGTGTGTGTGTGTGTGTGTGTGTGTGTGCGTGTGTGTGTGTGTGAGTGTGTGTGTGTGTGTGTGAGCCCACCATCACCCAAGCCAACGTTAATGGCGACTGACACGATGACTCTTTCCTTAAGAGCGATATTAATATTCCACTCGTTTTCTGACTTCTCTTTCTCTTCTGGTGCCATTGTTGCTACTCCCACAATTACTGTTGCAGCTCTTGAGTTTGATATCACCGCTGCCTCGGGCTCTTCGGACCGGTGATGAAAGAAAGAACAGTGGCGTTTTTGTCCTTGGCGTATGAGGCAGTGCTGTTCGTGCTTGCGTCATTTGTCAGCTGTTTACAGCTCAATACATCTACTTTCCCTTGGCCTTCCGGCTGACGAGAATGTTTAAGTCTCCCCTGTTATCTGTCTTGCTTATGTTGAAGGTCTTTATATGGAGCAGCAGATGCCTCCGTGCTCCGTCCTTGACTTCCGTGTTCCTCCTCATACATTCTTTCTCAGGAGATTTCTTTCATCTTAGGAACACAGTGGTTCCTGGCTTTGTCTCAATTCGTCGGGTAATCGGTATAAAACAACCGTATACAATCTTTCGTTTCTTCCCCATCTCTCTCTCTCTATCAATCTAGCTATGTCTAACTACCATTCTATTTTTCTATCTGTCTATTTGTTTTTACCATCTATCGAGCTATCTATATCTTTCTATACCTATCTACCTCTGTATTCATCAGTTTGTCCGTTTACTAGTCTGCCTGCTATCTATCGGGCTATCTGTCTGTCTGTATGTCTACATGGCACTGTAAAATGAAATAATGTAAAAATCAAAGAGGAAGATCTTGCAAAGGGAGACAGGGAAAGGTGAAATGCAGAGAATGAAGGAGAGAGAGAGAGAGAGAGAAATAAGACGATTACTAAGGAAACTGATAATATGTAATAACTGAAGTGTAGATGCTGTGATTAAAAATGAGTGTAAAATATAAAGGCATGGAGGAAAGAAAACTGTATAAATATCTTAAAAAATGGATATAAGAACAAAATCTCCGAATGAGGAAAATAAATGGTAGTTCAGGGGATTTTGATTCTCTTAACCTCGATAAGTAAAGGCGTGAAAAGGGAATCGACAGGAGCTATGAGACCTGAATATTACAATATACACAAGATTATCTAAGTTGGTCTTAAGAAAACTATATGCAGCAAAGGGTGAATCAAAAGTAAATAGGATAAATCTAAAACAAACCTAGTTATCAAAACTATTCTCAAACGGAAGGGAACGAAAGAAAAAAGTCAAGAAAATCTGGAAAAGCTAATAATTAAAAAGATATTTTTAGCAAGGAAGATAAGATAAAACGAGCGCCATATGTTTTGCAACGAGAGAGCGTGTATAGGCTTGGGTAGCTTTAAGGGAAGGTTGGATGTGTTTATGGGATCAGTCAGTCAGTTGGTTGTAGGTTGGGGCAGACAGACTCAGGACCTGCCTAGCACGGGCCAATAGGAGGCCTCATGCATCAGTGTCCTCACTTCTTATGTTCTTAGAATTGTCCTGAACGTCTTCAGGTGTTCGGGATTACTCAACTGACGGTTTACAACTGGACGTCGACGGTCTTGATGACCCCTGGCAACTGGTGGATCTACATACAACCCAAACAACTGACTTGCCAGGAGAGATGAGGGATATCAAGACCATCTGGAAAAGTTTGAGTTCTTATGAACACTATCTCTAGCACGGGAGGAGGAGGAGGAGGAGGAGGAGGAGGAGGAGGAGGAGGAGGAGGAGGAGGAGGAGGAGACTCCAGCACGGGAGGGAAGAGGAAGAGGAGGAGGAGGAGGAGGAGGAGGAGGAGGATAATCTAGCAGGGGAGGGAAGAGAAAGAGGAGGAGGAGGAGGAGGAGGAGGAGACTCTAGCACGGGAGGGAAGGGAAAGAGGAGGAGGAGGAGAATCTAGCACGGGAGGGAAGAGGAGGAGGAGGAGGAGGGAAGAGGAGGAGGACTATCTCTAGCACGGGAAGGAAGAGGAGGGAGCAGGAGGGAGGGAGAGGGGGTCACAAAGGTATGGTGTACCCAGGGCCAGCAGCAGCAGCAGCAGGCGGACGGACGTACGGACGGGGTAGTGTTTATTGATACGACTTTTTTCGGACTCTTTATTTTTAGGGGGGTCGTCTTTGATCCTGCGAGCGGCCTCTCAGTTCTTTTTGCCAGTTCATCATGTCTACACTGTGTGTGTGTGTGTGTGTGTGTGTGTGTGTGTGTTTACGTGTGTGTATGTAAGTGTGTGTGTGTGTGTGTGTGTGTGTGTGTTTAATTCCTCGTATAAAGTCGTGAACAAATTTGTAAGAGAATTAGCATTACTGAATAGCCCAAAGAACATTACAGTCCTTTGCTATTTCAGAGAGGGACTCATGTATCACTAATTTGCATATGTAAGGGGATATCATGCAGATGGATTTTGACAGAGACAAAAATTATGCAAACAGAAATGAACTGACTGATCCTCTTAATAAAAATGTGGGCTTAGGAATAAAGAATTTTAACTAACACGTACAATGACTTAGATTTTACGTACTAAACACAAATAATGTATCAGGTTAATCAAACAACTGGCATCGCGGAGAGATGAAGAGATAATATATGCAAAAGTAATTAACTCCGAGGGCAAGGAGGGGAAATGTTTATAGCTGGCTGAGGGGAAGAGACCAGCGAAAGAAACTGTTTTTATAGTAAACACAAGAAATGACTTCTGACAAGTGACAAGGTGCAGGGGGGTAGACAACATACAGACTGTTAACCTCCGGAGCACGGTGGCACGACCCTCGAGCACGACTGCACGACCCTTGAGCAAGACTTGCACGACCCTTGAGCAAGACTTGCACGACCCTTGAGCAAGACTTGCACGACCCTCGAGCACGACTGCATGACCCTTGAGCACCAATGCACGACCCTTAAGGACGACTGCACGACCCTTGAGCACGACTGAGCGACCCTTGAGCACGACTCTACGACCCCTGAGCACGACCCATTATCACGACCGTGCGGCTCCTGAACACAGCTGCACGACCTTTGGGCATCTAAACACTCGATCACACGTAACTGATACGACTCGATCTTTGTAGCTCTATATTTTCCTGCGGTGAGCCCTACGCTGCTCTAGCCCTCTTGCCTTGGGACTGAAGATCGTCGTGCGCACTTGTAAAGTTTGTGCTAGCACGGCAGCGTTGGGGACAGGCGGCTAAGCATCAGAGGAAAGGCGGCACCTTGGTCTAATCACACCCTCAGAATGTGATGGTATAGATGGAGACGATTTCCAGCCCCCGTCGCTACCGTCCCTCTATGTCGGCTTCTACGACACACAGGAGATACGTGGATAGAGTTCTTTTTGTCTTCTGTCCTCAGGGGTACCATCAATATCATCAATTCTGTTCCCTCACTTCTTTCATAGTAACCGACATGGCACGGGTAAATCATGCCCCAATCACGACCATCTCGGAAAAAAAAAAAAAAAATACAAGAAAAATAATGTAGAAATTATTCAGGGTTCCTCAGGTATTTGTAGATCTGACTTCTTAAAGAGAAGGAGGTTATAGGAAGAGGGAAATAAGAAAGAAGGAAGAGCATTACACAGCTTCGCTCTTCGAGGTGGAAGGAAGGAAGGAAGGGTTAGTCCTCGTGCGGCCGATCTCCAAACAGAAATTATGGGAAGCAACCGCCATACGCATACCACGGGTGCAAGCCGTAGAGACAGGGACTCAGTGAGACACATAACGAAATGATACCTGTAGAACTGAAAGAGGGTAGTAACCTCTTAGCGGACGGAAAGGGACAGCTGGAGAGAGCAGGTGCCTGAAAAATCAGAGACATGGAGTGTTTAAATGCCACTGCGGCTATTCATCTAATCATATACTATTCGTCACTTATCTTATTACTCTTTTTAATACAGTATTACTTCTGTTAGGTCCATCAATGTGAAGTACTCTCGGCAGACACTAACGGGGGTATGATACGAGAGGAACGGACGATAACAGAAGCCATACACCAACCTGGAAAAAAACGGTAGGGTAAACAGGAAATGAGGGGCTGAGTCCTGAAACAAAAACTGCTGTCGGAAGACCACGATAGGAGCGAAATATAGACGAGTGGAGGGAGGTGAGTCGGTCGGAAAGTGGGTGGATGGGGAGGCAGTAGTGACAATGACGGATGAGTCGCAAGGCGGGCGGTGAATGGCGTATGACAGATGTTGGATGGCGGATGGCATACGCCTGATGGTGGATGACAGATCTGTTAAAAAAAATTACGTCGAGGAGTACCAGCTAACCTCCTGCAGGCCAGAATGGGGCACTAAGTCTCCAGCGTCCGCAAGTTCGAGCGATTCAGACTCCGCCGTCAGGGAAGTGCTCCTTTATTAACGGCCATGAGAGAGAGAGAGAGAGAGAGAGAGAGAGGGAGAGAGGAGGGAGGAGGTCGGGAGTTATTGCACACGTACCGGCGACACTGTAATCAGCGGCTGGCAATGGTTGCCGCTGTTTCTACTTTGATATATTTGCCGAAAAAGTGAGAATTTTTCCCTCGCGTCGCGAGGACATAATATGGCTCTTATCTTCTGCTGGGGGGAAGGGAAGGGAAGGAAGGGAAGGGATGGGAAGGGATGGGAAAGGAGGAGAAGGGAAGGAGAGGTGGGATGCAATGGTACTGTCGACTTGGAAAACGACACTTAATTGTCGTTGGTTGTGATGACTTGTGAATGACGTTTATTGCCGCTGGTGATAATGTTGAACAGGTTTTTCTCTCAGTGGTAATGAGTTATGGTTGATATTGTCACTGGAGATGTGGGGGGGAAAAAATGTCCAGAAAAGTTTATGTAGCTGTCGTTTTGTTATCGCTGATTACAGTGTGCTGCAAGTTGATTACTTTAGAGGTATGAATATTACATCATCCCACTGACATTACATGATACTGTACTTATTGTACTGTTAGAGGAACCTTTTATACAAAAGCTCCCGGTCACAGAACATTAAAAATCAATAACTTCTTACTCATCAATCGTGAGGTTATGAAACCCTTCGCATATCCGAACGGGGAAGAATAGGATAAAACCAGAATATCCGTTTAGGGAACAGAAAGAGATGCCATCCTCTGAGATCCTACTGGTCCACGACAAAATTTCTGATAAACATAAAATATTTACTTCAATCGCGCTGCCTGATATGGCGCGGCCGAAAACATTTCCCGACCAAAGGGCATCTCGAGTGCAATAAATAAGTACAAAAGAAGAATAAAAGAATAGAAATCAATCAGGGCTCCGCTGGTGTTCGAAGACCTAATTCTTTAGGGTAGAGAGGCCACATGGAGAGGGAAAGGCGAGAGGAGAAAGAGAATGCCAAAACTTAGCTGTCGGAGGGAAGAAAGAGATATCATAAGGGTTAAACATTGCGGTTCCTGGGAAATTCCAGTCTCAGACAAAATATATGGGGCTTTTCAATGTCTTTCCCCATAAAAAACCGGGGATTTACAGCCTTTCTTTAAATTACTGGGGGGAAACCAATAGCTGGAATTCTACTTATGGCCGCGTCGTTTCCGTAAGAGCGAACGACGGTACGACCCTCTGGACACGACGGAATGGTCCTAAAACACGACGGTACGACGGTACGGACATTTGAACACGGCGTTATGACCCTTGAGCATGACGGTGCCGTCGTGTTCAAGGATCGTATTGTCGTGATTACGAATCGTACCGTCGTGCTCAAGGGGTCGTACCGTCGTGATCAACGATCGTACCAACACTCTCAAGCATCGCAAAGTCGCAATCAATATTCGTACCTAGAAGAGGGTGATGATGCGTCTGTGAAGGCTTAAAGCTTGACTGAAGTAAAATGGATAATTCTGGACAACTGGTGTTTGAGCACCCACCTAATGGTAGAACGATACTGAAAATTTTTTTAGAGAACATAAGAATATTAAAAACTATAAATATGCTGTCGCATTCAATTCTATGAGCATCAGAAAAAACCTGCCCCCAGCTTACACTAACATATATATATATATATATGTATTTAAATTTCTAAAAAGGGAAACAGAAGAAGGAGCCAGGCAGGGAGTGCTCAT
>JAYMFT010023378.1:0-16326 GCA_038088735.1 Panulirus argus
TTGTTATATATATATATATATATATATATATATATATATATATATATATATATATATATATATTACTTTGTCTGTGGCTGTAATAAACGAAAGTACTAACTGTTCTTATTTTCTTTTCCCAGTGTTATGAATGTGGATTTCTTCACTGTGAAGTGAAGGTTCTGCATATATATATATATATATAAAGGGTTGAAGGTGTAAGGACTTGAGGTGGAGTTTTGCACTGCCTATGAACACTGACAAGCTCTAGGAACTTAGGCAAGGTGTGACATGAAAGCTGAAAAGTACACTGCCAATGAGGACCATTTCAGAGCTTTATAATAACCAATATTTCATGAACATTGCTAGCCTCTGTTAATACTGCTATTTTAATGAACACAGGAAAACTTTATGAACAATCAAGCTCCATGAACATAGACAAGGTTCATGAACATGGGCAAGATTAAAAGCTTATACACCTCATGAACAGTAGCAGACGTTTATTAATATTCAAGCTATATGTGATCATCGGTAAGCCTCATGAACTCATACATTAATGCAGACAAGCTTCCTGAACATTCATGTACTTTAAGGGCACTGAAAAGTATTATGAAGAATTATATAGTTTATGAATACTGACAAGCCTTATGATAACTGATGAGCTTTATAAAAATTGGTATGCTTTAAGAATGTTCATAAGCTGTATGAACATTGATATGGTTTATAAACACACCTTTGGGAACATTAGATGGCTTTATAAAGTCGTCTTAGCCATATGAACACATTCATTAATATTATGAACAGTGAACAAAGTATGAAATACCATAGTTGGAAGGCAGGCAATGACTAGGAAGGTATATTACCAGTACTACATGCATGGGTAAACTGAGGGTTTTTGATGGCTGTGTTGTGATCCAGCACTTCATTGGTTATCAAGTTGCACTCCTCAGACCCAGGTAGCTGTCTTTATTTCTGCCTCAACCTCATGTGGACTACTGGCATTCTGTCCTTAAACATACAATCTTTCCTTGTCACACATAGCATGTGACAACATTTAACTCACACAATTCATTCTTTGCAACTCTAGTTATTCCTATGGTGAGGTATGTGCTTGCCCTGCCTTTTGGCAAAATGATAGGAACAATAGACAGAAAAGGTAGTTAGGAACATTTAGATAGGAGCATTAGGCAGAAATATTAGGTAGAAGCAGTAGGTAGAAACATTAGGCAGGAGCATTAGGTACAAGAAGTAGGTTGGAATGTTAGGAAGACACATTAGGTAGATGTAGTCAGTAGGAAAATTAGGTAGGAGCCTCTGGAAACATAGCACTAGAGTTGCCCTCTGCCAGTAGCCTGTTAATGGCAAGGCAATGAACTGTAAGAAGCATCTCTGAAGTTCTTTAGTTATGGAGGACTTTATTACTGTGGCCAGGAGGGAACAGGCAGCAGAAATACAGATAGATCAAGTATGAAAAGTAAAAAAAAAAACAATAAAAATCCTCTATCAAGGAATAAAGTATTGAAACTGAATGCACATTTTACTGGTCATTATAAAATTTTATATACAAAGCATAGCTTCAAAAGCACTGGTTATCCTTATGAATAATTCTGTACTCAAATTTCACACTGCTATTTCTGTAAATATTATGAGCATCTGTGTGCTTTATAACTACTGGAGGACTTCCTGAAAAACTTAACAATATTATGATCTGTTATAAGTTATATAAATACAGGATACAGCTATGAATATATGCCAGCTTATAAGCCTTGGCTGTTTCATAAACATCATCCAGTTTCATGGATACTGTGCTAGCCTTATGGATGCTGTGTAGCTATGCTAAAAGAGGTTAGACCTATAGATACTTTGTCCAACTTCCTTAGAAATTATGAGTAACCTGGCTATAGCACCATCTTGCTATTATGACCAACACAAGACATTGTCCTCCAGGATTACCTCACTCTGCCTCCAAGTCCAAGATGTTAATATCCTCAGAACAATATCGTTTCAGTGCTGTTAAACTGGCTGTTTGCAGTCCTTGAGGCAACTTAAAACTACAGTGATGAGCCAAAAATACAAGACCATTCTGCCCTGTCATTGGCTCATTAACTAAGCTGCTAACATGCCCAGTTTCATTATGGGGCCCAAAAGTGTGTGTTTAAGTGCAGCTCAGGAGACAGAGAGAGACTTTAAGATACTGGAATTTCACTGTAGTAAGTAAACTATAAATAGAAATTAACTATAAAAGTCTTTTCCCCATTAAGCTTAATTGTTTTGCCTTTATAATTTCCATCATAAACAAGACTTATTGTAAAGTATAATACAGTAATCTATAAAAATAAATTGTTCCGTGAAATATATACAGTAAATGACTGTTGTGACACCTTTCCTCACACAGTGAAGCTGTGGAAGTCTTTTGTTTTTCTTTTCCTCTTCCTATGACCTCTCCAACCATAAGATTTGGGCTACAAACACACAAGAAGCTTAAACTAATCCCTAATGTATTTTTTCATAGCTTACTCTTCATCTGAGATGGCTGCATTTTGGCTATGCTTTTATCTCTTCCTTGTCAGCTACAGTAGGATAAAGGGAATACAGGTAAACACATTTGGATGAGTTCATACTTAGATTTAGTATTCAGTACTGTTCAGCTTACAATTTCAAAAAAAAAATACAGCTTATAATTAGTTCTGTTGTACTTGATAAAAATATGGAAGTATGATATGATCTTTCACAAATCAAATACTAATTTTACAGCACCTCTGAAGGATTATTATGTTATTAAGTTTCCCACAGGGAATTGGGCATCCCTAACAAATTTTCTAAGTTACAGGGTTGGTTCTGAGGATACCACTTTCTGCACATATTTGCCACAGAAGGTGCATGTAGCCTCGAACAAAAGCATTTTTTACAAAAGATGCAGGTCTGTATAGATGGATGAAATGTAAGGGGATTAAATGGCAAAAGTAAGAGGATGGAAGCTCTGGTCACGTTTAGAAGGAAAATTAGACATACATGTGGTCCTTAATTTACAATAGGGTTACATTACATGATATTGCTTTTACTTGAAGCTTTTCAAATGAAGCATAATTTCCAATAAAAACCTGTGTATTAAGGGAGGGGCATTCCTGGTCAGGAATTTTAAGGGACCTTTCACAATTTTTGAGATTTGATAAGCATAATTATTCCACTTATAGTTACTGAACCTTAGCACATGAGGAAATATGCACAGAAATCCTGTACCTGTATTGTAATAAATACTTTATATGAATAAAGAACTCTCATCAAGTCATAGACACCAAATGCAGTGTCTCTTAGGCAAAAGGAAGACCTAAATGAATATCATAGTCAATCACTTTAAGGTACTGCACAACACTTTAGTGAGTGATGGCTAGTCCCTCTCCAAAGCCAAAAATTGAAAGGAGGCAAGTGTTGGGGTTACTCCAACAGGGAGTAGGTTCATCTCTTCCACTCTTTTCCCCTGAGTTCTCTTTAACTTGTGACATTAGGATGCTTGTGCTTGAATGATGGCTGAGCAGTTGGATGATGAATGGATGTGCTCACTGATCTGTTTAATTCCCAGTCCAGAGACCCAGTAAGCACTCCCTGTTCTCCACAAGGGGGTCTCTGTTTGTGGTAATTCTCACTGTATAGTTTGTTATTTCTCACTCACTTCATTAATTTAGTTCATGCCCTTAATGAATAAAGCAGGAGATGCACATAATCTGTGCGAGAGGCTAATTTCATTCAGATCCTGACTACATTCATGGCTCTTTATTACATTTTGCCTCAAAATGCACACTCTTGCAGCACTTCTGCTCAGGTTGTACCATTCTTGGAAGAACTGGAAGTTCACTTGGCACAAAGGTGTTAATAAATGTAATAATGAATAACACTGCTGCACATCTACACACAGGAAGTGAACATTCAGAAAACTGATTTAACTAACTGAGCCTTCCTCTTTCCAGATGGAAGAGGAATACACACGCAGTGGAGTGAAAACACTTTACTGCACATCCTAGGTGATGCGGGCTGGTGCTTGCTGATGACCACACAGCTCAAAGTAAGCAGCACTCATGATTTGAGTGGTTCCTTAAGTATGCCATTCAGTGCATCACACTATCTTTAATTACAGTAAGTAGACAGTCATAAATATTGATTTTTGTTGTAATGCAAACCATCTGTATTTGGCTTGTAAAGGACAAGGCAAAGAGTTAGTGGAATCTTTACGTGGAATGGCCAAAAAGGTGTGAGATCAGGCTTATAAAATGATGCATGTGGTTATATGAGAAGTGTGGAAAAAAAATATCAGTGGTCTTTACATTGCTCTCGATGGACAAATTTGGAATGATATTGTACATGAAAACAATATAGACATATCCTGGAAAAGCTACATTAAAACTTTCAAAGTAGTGGAAGGAACATATGTGACAGTGTGTATTAGATGGTCTTTTTCCAAAATGAGGCCAGAGAAGTGGAGTGAAGACATAAAGTGCTTGTCTTCTAGTAATTAGCACATAACAAACTCAGCAACCAATAACAAAGATGATAAGAGTAAATTGCTTAAATTTGCCTAGAGAAACGAAGAGACTTGTGCATCAAAGTAAACATCACCATGTAGCATATATTTCTGACAAAGCAATAGCCAACCCTAAAGATTCTCATAGTTATTTTAGAAGTAAATCAGCCATTACCTATTCAACTGGTCTGTTAATTATGGAAAATGCTTACTTGGTTCAAAACAACAAAGTCATGGTAAAGAATTTAGATGATTTTTTTTTTCATCCATATTTACATTTAAAGATGCAGTTCCATTGCTAAGATGGGAAAATGTCTACCACATACTGATATAAAAGATATATCATCAATAATAAATGGAATGAAGTAAATTGAAATGGTAGGCCCAGATAACTTTTAACAGAGGACAATGAGGGGTGAAAAATGAGGTGGTTAAATCCTTGACTGGTCTTTTCTATAAGTGTTTTGCTAATGGAAATATTCTATAGGAAAGGAAATTTGCCAATGTAACACAGTTATAGAAAAAAGGTGACATGTCAATGCCTGGAGATTATCCTTCAGTTAGCTTGAAGTCTTTGGTTTGTAAATTTCTGGAAACCAAGATTGGGGATATTACTGTAAACCACGTAGAGGACCACACTTAATAAAGATTTCTCAGCATGGTTTTCAATGAAACTGTTCTTGTCCATCAGATCTTCTTGATTTCTTTTATGATGCAATCAACATGTATGATGATAGTAAAGCTATTGATGTCATCTGCGTATTTAGATTTTCGAAAAGCATTCAGTACTGTTCCACATCAATGGTTACTGACAAAAGTTAAGTTACATGGTATAGATGGGGTCATACTTGGATGATTAGGAAATTGGCTGACTGACCATAAACAAAATGGAGCAATTAAAGGTCAAGCCTCAGAATGGTTAGACTTAACAAGTGATGTGCAGAGGAATCAGTACTAGGACCGATTCTCTCTTTCTTTTGTATATGTTAATGACATTGATTAGGGACTACACTGTAAGATATTGAAATTCAAAGATGATACAAAGTTGGGAAATAAATGTACAACATAACTTGAACTTCTTCTTCAAACTGCCAGAAACGACCAGATGGACTGGGTTTGCAAGTGGCAAATGAATTTTAGTATTGATAAATGCAATTGTAAATTGGTAGTAGAAATGAAAAAGCATGCTACAATATGTATTCTGTTAAGCTACAAGCGGTGAATGAAGAAAAAGACTTTGGTGTAATAATCTCTGGTGACCTGGAGCTCAATAAGCAGTGCACAGAAACTGTAAAAATGGTGAACAAAAATCTTGGATTCATAAGCAGGGCTTTTTAATTATAATTTAGGGAAATTATCCTCTTTCTTTATAAATTACTGGTGCAACCCCATCTTGCATACTGTGCTTAGTTTTGGTCACCCAACTTGAGGAAAGACATAGACACAATATAGTTCAGAGGCAAGCTTCCAAGATGATTTTCAGACTGAAAAACAAATCCTATATGAGCCAACGATGTGACTTAATTCATTTATCTCAAACCGGAAAGATAAGAGGTGATCTGATACAGGAGTTCAGAATTATCAAAGGCTTTGATAACTTTGATCCAATAAGCTACTTGAGGATAGATTTATTTAATTTCACTTATAGTAACTGATACAAACTCGAGAGCAAACGTTTTACCTTGCATAAGGGGAAGTAATTTTTCTTCAACAAGATTGTTAACGTATAGTGATTTACCAATTTGGTTAGGCTAGGTTAAGTTAGGTTGACATCCTTCACTTCAAATCCACAGCTGACACATGATTTCTCCTTCAATGAATGAAAAATTTACAGGCTTTTCTCTTTACAAAATCTGTATGTCTTTTTACTCTTACCATACTAATCCACAAGTTTCTGTCCTCTTCCATCATCAAAACAGCATCATTAGTACCAGTGGTCTATTGCTGTTTGAATTCCTTTCTAATGTTAATGAAGGATGTGTGTTTTGTAAAGGTGACTGCAAGTGTGTAAGCCTCAGATTTTTTTACTGCAAAATTCAAGTGTGAGAGGTTTAGAATGATTGTAATGGTTACCTATGCACCATATGATTATAGAATGGAGAGGGATAAAGATGCCCTCTAGAGAGAACTTGAAAAAGCAGTGAAAGATGTCAACCCAGGATAGAAATTATGTGAGATGAGTGACTTGAATAGATGGGTGAAAGAACGAAGGATAGGTATGGGATCGGAAGTGCTAATAACAAAAGAGAAAGAAGACATAGATTATGTATATCCACATGCATGGTTATTGCAGTTACATACTTTACACAGAGAAGTTAGGATAGACATGAGCAGGACTAATATGTTTCTGAAAAGAAAAAATATGATTAGACTTTTTAATAGATGGTATAGCTTTAGAAATGTGAATCAGAAAATGAGATGGATATATGTAGAAGAGTTAGGTTGCATAACCTACCTTCCAAAAGAAGTTGTACGACAAGCTGTGAGAATCCAAAACAGTACAATGTGAAGCTGCTGAGATGTGAAGGCAGTTTGAGTGTGCATTATTAGTGGCTACCATGAAGGTGTGTGGCATCATAGGTATAGTTTGTGGAATGAGAGGTATAGCTTGGTGGTATGAATAATCAAAAGGAGATTTGGGACAACATGAGTGGACGAAGATGAATTAACCAGAAAACAGTGATAAATGGAGGGAAGAGTGGTCAGAATATGTACACCTGAGTATGAACGTTATCAAGTTGGGTGCGTGTATAAAAACAAAAGCAAATGAGGATCTTGGAAAAACTAATGAGAATCCAAAGAAGGAGTTATATAAATGTAAAATAGTTGTATGTGTAAGGAAAAAGATGTATTAAGTAAGTTTGTTTGAATGCTAGTGACAAAGAAAATACTTTGTTAGAGGTGAATAGGTACCTTAAAGAATTGATTGAAAATGGTGAGAGATGTGGCTATCGGTACAGTAGGATAAGAGGTAAGGAAAGAGAAAAGATGTAAAGTTTATAAAGACATTTCAAAGAAAAAAGTTAAGAAGACAATAAATCTCTTATGATATGGAAAAGCTAGGATTATAGATGGAGAGGTAAGGGGGATGAGGAGTGTAGGTGAAATTGCTGAATGGGTCTGGAGAATTTGTACAGAAGTATAGAGGAGTAATTTTAGAGGAAAAAAAAAGAAGAAACTGTAAGTAGCAAAAATGGCACTGGAAAGGAATTTAGTAGAGTGAAGGTGCCAAGAATAAACATTAAGTAATTTGATGTAACAAATGTTTGAAAATATTATTGCCACTTTCAGACAATATGCTAAACACCAACAAGAGGCCATTGGAATTGTCTTAACAGAAAAATAATCTAACCCTGTAAACCTCATGGCTAAGCCAACTTGGCAGTGTATTTACACAACATCCCTCTTTGTAGATATCTTTGAATGTGCAAAGTGAGATCCAATAATCAAAACTTTGCCAATGAAGCTTATGCTTGTTTTATGTCAAATCTGCCATTAAAAAAAAAGGTTTCTAGTACTCAGTGTATCAGATTTTGATTGTGTAAAGTGATCACAGACCAACTTTCTTGGTTATTAATATTGCTCTAAAATCTGTGGTGGCATTCATATATCCAAGAAAATTCATCTAGTACTAGCATGAAACTGAAAATGGGGTTATATAAAATCATATCATGTAAAATCCTTTATTAGCCCTCTTGTGTACATAACTGTGTCATTGGAGTACACCGTCATGTGGCTAGACCATGAGGAAAAAGTCTCCTTAGCAGGCAAAAAGGAGAACAGGCTCCTCAAGGAAATTCTTGCTCCAACAGTCCATTATTTCCCTTCTTTTTATTGATGTGCAGCTGCAGGAGCCCATACAATGGTCCTAGGGTTGTGCAGTCAGTCAGTGATCAGTTATGTCTATTAAATATTATTGTTACTAATACTGTAAAATCTGGCATGAGACAGATACTCATCTCACCTTCACAAATCCTTTTGATTACAGTGTAAGGAGTATGAAAGGCAAGCCATAAAAAAATACTGTAATCTTTACATCCTGATTTAGTGAAGTTACTATAGATAAATTTTGCAAATCGATTTCACCTCTCTGTACATACATTCGACATCTCCTAAAGATGGTGTTCAGCTTTGTGATCAACCAAAAATCTCATTAGGGCTAACAGTGGCACTAGATAATCACCCATCTTGGCACTGACAGGAACCAACGGTAGGTCAAAAGAAGCTGCCCATTGCTTGAGGTTTTCCTGTTAATGATTGGGTAACTTATTAGTTTCTAATGAAAATACCTAAAGCATCTTTATGAACAAAATCTAGAATAAAGACTCTGCAAAATATATATTCACAACTAAATATTAATTATATAACTTTCATATCACATATAAAATCAAAAAGAGAAAGAGGGAAAGAAAGATGAAGTGAACTAAATGAAGTACTATAACATGCACAACCCTGGAATGATACTATCGAGTACGAGTAACTCATTAGATAATCATAAAACAGCTTAAGATCATTTAAGATCACGATGTGTGTGTGTGTGTGTGTGTGTGTGTGTGTGTGTGCATTTTCTACAGATGAAATGAAGAAAAAGTACAAACCTGAGCCTCAGGAAGATCCATCTTGTTGGCAACAACAGCATGAGGTCGAAGAGAGAGACCCTCCTGGTACTGCTCTAGTTCATTCCTAAAAAAGCAGAGATCTAAAATAAATAGACGGCATTTACCTATAGTGATCAGTCATAACACAAGTCAGGATTTGTATTTTGATTATGGTAGGAATGAAGCAATCCCAAACTTTTCACATCTGCAAAGATCCATACAAAGTTTATTGATGGTCACAGAAATGCTTCATTCATCTAGAGCAAAGGTTAAAACATACAAGGAACAAATACGTACAACTAAGTTCAATGTTGTTGCTGTCACAAAGAATCAACTTTGTTCTGCATAAATTTTAAGATATAAAGCAATTAACAAGTGATGACAGATCTTTAAGGAAATGGCAAATGTGAGTTAACCCTATCCCAATTTTTTCTTAAACCTGGCACCCTCAACCCTTAATTGTGACATACATTATTCATCAGTACATAATCCTTGCAATGTACATCACTGGAGACACATTTCAATGCCAATGTTTTAAACTGCATGCCAAGTATAAATTTCAACATTCTACCAAAGCAAAGCAAAGATAGATACTGTAAATAACTTATCTTTTTCATACTTCTACATGCATACATGCATTTTTATTTGAATATATGTTTTTAAGATTTTTTTTCATGTTTTTTGTGCATAAAGTAGTAGCCAAGTTTTCCAATAGCCACAGTATAAGGGTTAAAAGTGCACCAATTTCATTGCCATGGCAACAAAAGCTACCAAGTGCTATGATGCTTTCATCCATATGAAAGAAAACAAAGGGCTGAGAGTCTTAGATAAGCAAAAGATGTGTGAGGAAGGAATATAATATCACATTACTGCAGTATGGAATAAACTCCAAAGAATTTACATGTAGTTTTTTATTCAAAATTTCATTAAGTTCATGAAAAATGGAAATTCATTTACACTCATATTATCTATAATAAACACTAAAATGTGCCAACACAACATTGCATTGATGTTATAGAAGCAAGAAAAGTGCAACAGCATACTTATGGAGAGACAGTTCACTGCCACAATAAAAATAAGTTATACACTATATTTTTGGGGGAGGGTAGGATTTTCCTCCAGCCACACAGAAAGAGTTAAAGAAAAAAATTCAGTTCCTTAATGAACATGTTCTTCCCACCAGAAAGCTTTGTAATGTACTTGTCCCAGAGTAATACTTTTCTTTACTATTTTACTTGTTCTCTACTTCTCACTACTCTTATCCAACTGTTTTTATTGACCTGTCATGTTTGTATCAGCAATGTGGAGCTTCTACATTCTTGTCCTTTCAAAACAAGCTTAAATTCATGCGCTGTAAGTGATGGACGATGGTTTCACTTTAGCGATACAGCTTTCTTTTTTATCTTTCTTGTAAGTTTGCTGTTTCCTACATTTGAGAGGCAGTGTCAGAATCAAACAACTGGGCCTTAGAAGCAGTGAAGTGTCACGAAAATATCCAAAGGTAAGTAAATGCTATAGTTAAGGCCTCAGCTAGAGCTGAAGCATAAATATAAATAAATATATTATGCCTACCCTTTTCCATAATGTCCCTCTTAGTTGCAAAGTCACAAGATCCAAAAGAATGTTGTACTAGTCCATGTAAAATGGATGTACACATTGAACTATGCTCAACTTGCAACTGGAGTTTCAATTTTAGGGTAAAAGAAACTCTTGCATGTGCAAATAATAACTTTTGTAGGTCAAATAAATTTTTCGTGTTCACAGTTACTTTCACACAGTATTCCCATCTCCTTCACAACAATACATAACATAACTTGCTAAAAATCAATAAAAAATCAAAGATGATTTTACAAAATGATAATAATGTTCTGCTACTATGAGTCCAAAAAGCTGGGAATAGAACAATATGTTTAGTTAAGAGTTATTTACTGCTTGCCTTCATGACACATATGAGGTACTTGGACGTTTTTTGGTAGGATGATTAACAAAGGACTGACTGTTATGATGCCTCCTCCTTCCCTTGAACAGCTAAGCTGTGGAATTCTCTTCCTTCTTTCATCTTTCCCTCATATTACATTTCTTACTTTAGGAATTAAATCTACAAATACTTATGGAGCCCTGATTAATTTTCCTTCTCTTTTTCTTTTACTCCTCTTTTATCAGAGATGGCCCTGATTGGAGCATGCTTTGCCTATGTCATGTCAGTCACTATGAAGTTGGTATGTTATTTCAATTTCCAATGAAATGAGATTATTTTAAATTAATGATAAAACTTAATGTCAAAATGATCCCAAACAAACAGATTTTATCTCAAGATTATGCATTTCTGCAGACAGGGAGCTTTAGGGGAGGTAGGAAAACCAGTGATAACACACTACTTTTATTGCTCACACCTCTTGACAAAATGAATTATAATCATTGACTATCATGGAGGGATATTTCAAGCATATGAATGCTTTTCATAGCATATGAGATTAATGAAAATCATACAGTATTTACTTGGATTTACGAAGAAGTGCCTTAATACAATTCAATTAATAACTTTCATCTTGAGTCTGGCAGTGGAAAATCATTTTAACCAGCTCTGAAATGAGATTTTGGTCTGTAAAGTCTAATCTGCATATGTGAAAGAGAGGTTTTGTGGCAACATTTCTACCTTGCAAGTTTGGACTTCTATTAAGCAATTCTAAATTCACAATGATTTAACTACAACAATATAGAAACTACAACAATGTAGAATGTTTTTCATTACCAAACAATGTACAGTAGAACTAAACAGAGATATACATATTTTGAGAGAAGAATCTTTTTAGGGTAAGCAGTGCTTACCTTGCTTCTTAATAGTATACACCACTGCTTAGAGGAAAGATCCTCACTTGGCTCTTTCCTCTGTTCATTCTTTTGTTAAGTAATAGTGCAAAAGGGAAGGATGTCCAGTCTTCCACTCCTGTCCTGATTCACCAAAGACACACAGGAGATATGTGGATAAAGTGGTGTTCTTAATACCCCATCCCGAGGGACTACCCATTCCCCAGGGATAACAATAATACATACACCATCATAAATCATGGTGAAGCAAAGTATAAAATTTACAGGATCAAACCTACTTCAATGAGAGTTAATCATTTTAGTTACAACATACCTGACAACAAAATTTGAACTTTACACACAGTTCATGCAAATGGATATCTTAAAAGATGAATTCTGAAAAGGAGATTTTCTCACAGAGAACCATAAACACATTCCTGTGTCTTATAGTTGCAGATGGACCCCTCTGGAATAAAAGCTACTGACTAATGCAGAACCAAGCTATGGTCCTGAAGCTTATAACTGATTTCAGAGATAACTATGTAAATACTAACAAGATTACTCACATAAGAATCTTCAAATGCTCCCACGGTCTTGGGTGAGAAGTATCAAGTACATAGAGAAGACATGTACATCTCTCAATATGCCGTAAGAATGTTATTCCCAAACCATTGTTTTTATGAGCTCCCTCAATTAGACCAGGGATGTCTGCAACTGAAAAAGTAAAAAAAATATATCATTTCTAATACACTTTTAGTTCAACTGATGTTACAGATAAGCTGTTCTAAAGAATATCAAACTATCATTGTATAAAGACAGGGCAATGAAGTTATTGCAAAATATCACAGGTAGTTGTGCTGTATCAATAATATTGCTCATAGCTAATACTACAAGTGAGATATGCTCTTAATATCACTTTAATGGAAGTTCACTGTCACAACGCAAACTTAGCAGATGATATCTTACCTGCTAACTGGTGATGGTCAGCATAATGAATAATGCCAACGTGTGGGTTGCGTGTAGTAAAAGGGTAAGACGCCACTTTAGGCCGAGCTCTGGATATTGCACGTAAAAGGGTGGACTTGCCAGCATTGGGAAATCCTATCTACATGAAAGCAAAGCAAAGGACATACATTAACATCCTACAGTCTCCAAGTGAAAGGAATTCTTACAGAGCCTGGGGCTACAGGCTTTGGTAATTTAACAATAAGAAAGGGATATTCTAGAAAACCACACTTTCATGCTGCTGTCCACTATACAGACTCAATCTATCATGTCTAGATTGTGAAAAGGGATGTTGTTTTTTTTACATGTTTCAAATTCCTGCCAAGAAAAAGGACAAATTATTGACAACTGTGTTTGAGGATTAGTTAGCAGGCATTTGGCAGCTTTCTTGTATGTCTATAGTTGAAGAACAGATAGGGCTGCCTTTTTAAAGTAATGATTAACTGTTTGGAACTACTTTGATGTTGGTGAATAAGCAGTGGACATTAGAAAAATGCTTGAATTACCTTCCATGACCATCAGCACAACTTACTGTAATTTTAAAATGAATGGTGCAGCCTTACTAGCTGATCAAAGAAGTAATAGCTTTTTTCAAGTAGTAAGGCTGATGGCCACTTGTCCCTCCACCTTAACCCATTCATTTCAGGATTTACAACCACATCTAGTAAATGTTCATGTTTATATTTTAAATTAAAGTGTATATAAGTACATGTAATATTCTGGACTGTATATCAAATTATTCTGTTTTTGACTATAGAAACTTTTTAATGAAAACATTCCCAAGTTAGGTCTCAAGCAATGTAACAAGCCTTTAAACACGGGTTCTTAAGAGAGAATTTTTTTTCTGCCTTGAGTTACACTTTCCAGGAATGCAACAAGAAAGTTAACCAGGTTTAGTTAACATCAAAAGAAACCAAGACAAAACATCAAACTTGGTCTGATAAATGTCTGATGAAACTCAATTTGAGTAAGTACACAGTAATGAAGGCGGGAAACAGTGAAAGAAGACCTTGCTGAAATCACTACCGAGTGGAAAATGAACTACTGGCATTTTTGAGCGAAAGAGACCTTGAAGTCAACAATGTGCCTAACCTGTTACCAGATAAGGACAAAGTTTGCTAAACTATCGACAACACAGACCAGAAGTGCATTATGTTTTTCAAGTTTAGCCATCACACCTAAAGAAGCACAAAGATTTAACTGAGAGAGTCCAGAGAAGCTACAATGAGAGTTTAAGTACTATAACTCTGCCTAATTATGGCCTTCAAGTTTCTAAATCATCTGGATGACATCAGCAGTGAACAGTTCTTCATGTGATTCAAGGAGAGAGTAACCACAGGTCATAATATGAAGCTAGCTGAAAGCTTGTTAGAAAGGATATGAAGAACTGATTTAGTGTAAGGGTGCTGCATGATTGCAATAAACTTAGCAATTTAACTGTACTTTCTGACGCAGTATACAAATGCTTAACATATTCTCGAGTTAAGTCCAAAGAAATATAACTAACCTTTATACATACGTTCCTGTGGAAAATTTGATTCACTTAGTCATATTTTCTGGAAGCAGAGCCCTAATGTTAACTGCTGTGAACCTGTTGGTAATTACACACTGTGGGAAATGTTAGCAGGAGGATTTTGAGTGTAAATAAGAACTGCAAAATGTATGAAATGAATCAGTTGATGGGAGGTTTATAAGAATGCCTTGAAAAAAAAAAACAGTGATAAAAGACTTCCATTTATTCCACAAAGCTTACCAATCCTATATCTGCCATAGTTCGAAGCTCAGCTGTATATTCAACGGCTTCTCCTTTACCACCATATTCAGCAATACGTGGTGCCTGATCTCTGAAATGTAAACATCATTCGTTGTTACAATGAATCTTCATGGATTCATTGATCAATTTTATCTTGCAAAACATTTTGTTTTCTTATTGTCACACCGTGATACAAAATATATGGTGATTAGAGACTTTGGTTTAAAAAAATAGCAACTGTGTATACAGTACAGTGAAGATAAAAGACAAAAGATGGAAAACAAGCAGCAATCAGTCGCACTACAAATGATACTGGGGTGAATCATGGAGGGATACATTTAAAAACATACTGCAAAGCGAAAAAAATATTGTATTTACGGAAATGAAATTGATTTTTTTTCTGTTACATATAACTGTCTTTTTTGCCTTAGCCAGGCAGCATAAGGAAAAAACAAACAACCTCATTTGCATACATCTAGTCTCTAGTTGCCAGGTATAAAGTACTGAAACCTGACTGCAACATCCAGGGCCAAGCCCCAAAGAAATATTCCATGGTTTACTTTGACTGCTTCACATTTCTTGGTTTAGTCCACAAAAAGCATGTTGTCCCTTTTTTTTTTTTTTTTTAAGGCTCCAGTCAAATTATTTCTTTACAATGAATGCCCCTCACACTCCTGAAGCCTCCTTTACTCTATCCTTCCATCTAAACCAATCTCCTCCTCCACTTGCTTCCTCCAAACATAAGTCTTAGTCAGTGTCTCTTCTCTCATCTTCTCCATGTGCCTGAAAGTATTTCATAACACCCTTGTCAACCCTCTCAACCAGACTACTCACTACCAAAACTCTCTCCAACAATGACATTTCTCATACAATGAACCTGCTTTAAGCCAAATATTGACCTCAGGCATTTCATTTCTAGCCCATCAACCTTCTTTCTTTCCTCTGCACTCAAGGCCAAAGGCTCAAATCCTTACTACACTGGCAGGACTACTGTTTCATTTTATTACACTGGGGGCTCCAGTCATAGATGAAAGTCCACATCAAGGCCATGCCTTAATTGAAATATAAGGAGGTTTCTGAAAGGGAATAAAAAGAGATGAGGAAATGTATTTGCAAATTTTGGAGGAAGTGAAAACCCTGTCTTTTTTAAAAAGTGCCAGGTCATAGTTATTGGGCAAGACATGAGAGGGTATCGAGTTCCAAAGCTTTGAAGTGTTGGGAAAAAAAGTTATCAAAACTGCCTGCCCTTGAGTTGCCAACAGGTAAACAGTAAACAATGTGATAAAGCAGCTTGCAGAGTATTTCATGGTCTAGTGAGTGGTGGGAGGCACAACCACACAAGCAATCAGCTCTCAAGGGCATAAAATCAAAGTAATAGCTATAGAAGAGGGAAAGTTAACTAACATTGTGTTGTAGGGCACCTTTATCATTACAGGCACTGACATTTCTTTCAAATCTCTCCCTAACCATTAAAAGGCTACAATGACATATTCATACAACCCTAGGAACAGGCTACAAGTGCAAATTTACATTTTAAGCTTCCGATCTCTTGTTTGTTTTCAAAAACAACTGTAGCTATCATGTATGATTACCACAATCTTCTCTCTGATCACCAGTATGGCTTCCGTAAGGCGAGATCCACTGGTGATATTCTTTCCTATCTTACT
>JAYMFT010023389.1:0-31056 GCA_038088735.1 Panulirus argus
AGCGAAAATAAAATATATATATATATATATATATATATATATATATATATATATATATATATATATGGACAGCCATCACATGTAGGACCATCCTGAATTCTGCTTTCTGTGACGAGTTGCTGCGTATTCCACAAAAAGGGACGGATATGCAATACGAAGTGGCCCCTGCCCAACGTAAAGAAAAATGAGTAAGTTGCTCACTTTCAGGTTAGCGTCCCCGGCTGGTTGAGACCCAAACCATATCGTTCCGCGGCCACTGTTCATGACACTTTCAAAGGCCATCTTCACTGCACCCTTTACACCACTAGTCCACAAGTCTTGTCAGACGAACTTATCTTAAAGTTATTTATGTTATACGGTTCAAAAAATGGTTAACAAACAATGACTGACCGAGTCTAACCGAACGCTAACACGGACATTGGAGAACACTAAAGTACGTATGTACTGCTTATGCTTGCATGTCTTGAGGTCATATCCAGACGTTTCAGGAAGGTTTGTGTCCGGGTATTGTTGAGGTCTTTGCTAATAACCATCAGTGCGTAGGCAGTGAATCTTTTCGTTTATACAATTCACAACGGATCGTATCGGTTCTCAGACTAAATGTTGCTCTTCCGCGTATCTACTTTTTTTTTTTTCAATTACCTTCGGATACAAATGTCCATTAACTGTCCGAACGCCACTTCCGGCAATCTGGGACAATGTGAAGTAAAGGCTGGTATTGATGATGACAGGGTTGTTGATGCGTGAAGGACAGTGGAGAGGCACGCAACGTAGAAGTTGGAAAGGCAAACGCGTACAGGGAGGAGTACGCAAACGCAAAGGAGGGGTAGAGAGTGCAGAGGGATGGGATGGACGCACAGAATGAGAGAGGACGGATGGCGATGACGCGTGGGACGGGGAGGGGACGTAGAGGTGGGTGGTACGATCGCCGTGGGGGTAACGAGAAAGACGCGTGGGGGCAGATTACGATGCGCTAAACACGAGAGAAACTTTTTTCTTTTATTACTACAAAACCTCTTCATTATAAAACATGTTCTTCGAAACCCATGGGGATAAGAAGCTTAATATAACCACACTGGTATTAGCACTGGATATAAAACTATATTGTTCGTCCGCGTCAGAGAAGTATTTAGGTAATACAATACCGTTGCGGAATATGATTTCGAGCGTTATATTTCACAGAGCGGTACTGAATAAGGCGATAGTAGTGAGGGTTATTCATAGCTTGGAGAATATTGGGTTACTATAAAGGAGGTAGTAATACTCGTAAGATATCAATAGAACGTATCAAAACCTCACCTAAAGGCTGTATTGACGGAAAATGTATCAATATTAGGTTATTTTGCTGTTGGGGATATCATAATCGCTCGCTATTTCGTCTGTTTGACGACATCCAATTGTATTTTTCGCGGTGCTCAGTCGTGGGTTTCATAGGTACAAATTGGCTGGAATCATATTCATTAATCATTTATTCTAATCTCTGCGTCGGCGTCCTAAACTCAGCCGATTTTCTTTATTTTTTTTACGTTATACTTAAGTTTACCTTCATCAACTCTGCATGATATATAGCATTATCGCCTTCATCTACATCGTTCATTGAAATTTAACACTATAGATCATACTCCGTACTTGTTAGAGCATTTCCTAAACACTACACCAGCACTGCAGAACAAAATTACTCAGCATCTAAAGTTAACAGCGAAACGGAGCTCAACCAGGCTCTTAATCGTCAGTGTAATACATAATACATAACACAGCTTCTGAAGCCCGTGGGATCTTTTAAGAATATAATAAATTCTTTGGCACATCTTAACTTTATAAATTTACTTTCTCTGTACTTTCTCTGTTTACTACACATCTACCCTTAAATCTTTGTCACTTACCTGTAATCCTCTCCTCACAGTATTTACATCTCTTAAGCTTCAAGCTTTCCACAGCGGGGCCAGCTAAGCGTTTAGACACATATGACACCGTAATACTGTAGTGCTTTTAGTGTCGAGGTCTGTGATGGTGTAGCCGCCGAGTCATTCCTATGTCAGCCCCTCGACCATGACGATAAGACCCTTTTGCACGACAGTAAGACCAGTAAACATGATGCTAAAGCCCTTGAGCACAAAGGTACAACCTCTGAGTATGACGGCCTAGCCTTTGACCTGACCCTTCAAGGTCAGGTCAAAAGCCATCATACCCAAGGATCGTACCACTTCGCTCAAGAGGATATGAGCTCCAGCATTTAAATAATCCAATTATATTATCACCTTGAACTGCACTTTCTCCTGAGCAAGACTGCTTTCTAATCAAGTACTAACACTATAGTCGAGTTCCCACAGGCAACATATATCAACAAACACGAGCTTCCCCGACCGGACGTCTGGTCCATGAAAAAGTGGAGAACAAACTGTAACGGTCCAACCGACTTCGAGTCATTTTAGACACATATCAACGAGTTCAAACCGCTTCGAATCGCTCAGACGTGCTTCGAATCGTTCAATCCCGCTTGCATCTAGACTAAACAAATTTCACTTCGTTGAAACACACTTCAGATCGTTCTATCCTGGCTCGAATCATTCCATACCGCTTTGAATCTTTGAAATCCGCTTCGAATCAATCAAATCATCTAAAATTGAGGTCAGAGTTTGAATAACACTACCTTTTTTTTGTTTTAACTAACTATTGCGTTCAGTAATGGTTAAATCCTTTTCACTGACATAAAACCATGAAGCCTCAGATTAGACTTTGGAAGCTTCACGACGATGCTTCATCTGGTCGAACAGAGCAAGAACGAGTACGCAAAGCTGTTCAAACTGCCGCTGCACTACTTAACATTATTACTTACTTCACTTACAACCACTAGAATCAAACAACTGCTTCTTGCGTGAATAGAAATAGATACTTAATTGCTAACACATTCTGCTTCCACTTGTTATGAATAAAAATCAACCACTAAGGCATTCTTAATTAAAATCATTCCTCGTGAAAACCAGCCACGTCTGCATCCAGTCACTGACCATTAAGACCTAATTAAAGGGAAGCACCTCCTCTGTTTAGGATAATGATGCTTGTCTGTGAAAAGCATCACTCAAAAAAGGCTACTCCATATATCTGAACGATATATCTGGTATGAGAGATAATTTTGGCATATTCTGATGTTCGCAGTCTTGAGTTTCACCATCTTAATCTCTGGAACATGACGATAGCACCCTTGGGTAGAATGGTCAAGTCAAAGTTCCCAGGCCAGGTAGTGATAAAGGATCACGTCTTAGCACCTAAAGGCCGCACTTTCGTGCTCAAGGGTCATCCGCCGTGCTCAAGGGCTCGTATCTTCGTACTTTAAGGCCGCAAGCCGTCGTGATATCGTCAAACGTCGAGCTCAAGGGTCGCACCTTTGTTTTTAGTCGTATCTTGTGTTAAAAGTTCATATAGTCAAGTTCAAAAAGCTAAACTTCATATACCTAACGAATCGTCAGATGAGTCTTCTTAGTAAATCAAGTAAGGGAGAAATTTACACCAAGGCAGCGCGTTGTAACACATCCTTTCCCTCCACACGCAGAACTTCCTTCAGGGAATTATAGATAACATAGCTCAGTCGAGTCATGGAGGACTCTCGGTCCAAGGCGTTATTCCTGCTTAGGACGCCTTGTTGGACCCCTTCACCTGTAAACATTGAGTGGGGTCTTGGTAACTTGGTAGGGAGCACTTAGGGCAATGTTCCAATATTCTAGAAATCTCTGTTGAATTTTCGTAATATTTAACGTAAGAAGGACGAGGATTGTATCATAACGAAATCCTCGTACATCTCCTGTGGCATTTACCGCTTCGAGTGATTTGTTCCAAAATAACGACTAATATTTTCAGATCAAGTTAACCTGGTTGGGGATTAGATAAACATTATATACGTGAATAATTTCAACGATGTTTTCAGTTTGATAGTTCATACTCTCCATTCTGTTGCCTTGGAGTTGTTTTCAGGACTCGAACCCAGGAGAGAGTTTAGCAATAATCATAATTTTCTTATATTGTTCCCATTATTCAATAAACGTTCGACTGTTGTCTTTACCTAACCAATGCTACGCAAAAAGAATATTGTGTTTTTTGGACATGATGATACATGGAATATTGTCGTGATGTATTTTCTAAACTACGTCACATTTGTTTTCTACTGAGTTCATGAACAAAGTTATCTTTAATTCGCGTGTCTGAAAGCAATCCAGATACTATAAAAATGTAGTTTCAGAAATAATGTGATAAGGGTAGACAAAAAATCAATCCTACGTATCTACATTAGTCCCTTAATCATCAATGGAACGCTGTTCCTTTTCAATCCTGTTCAGTTGAGTAGCACATCAGGAAACCAGGTTCACAAGAACGTCTAGTCGCACAGCAATGAGAACTACCCGTCTTCCACCGACTGCAGGCCGTAATCAACATTTAATTCCCCATCACACAAGTCCGCGATCTTTCATCTTCCTTTTCTTCATCAACAAAACATTAAGTCCTACCAAGAGGTCCATACAATGAAGACAAAAACGTCAACTTATGATTTTTTTTATCTTACACAAACTAACGATAAACTTAAAACTTGTCATCTACAGCGAGAACTTGAAAACTATTAACTTTGTCTCGATCAAAGACCTCGATTCTACCCAGTATCAAGAACTGCGGTATTCATGAATTTACCTTTCAGCAAAGAAGGCTGCAGGAGTCTAAATCCTTACCACCAGCACCTCCAGGCAAACTCATCCCATTGCCCAAGTCACATATGAAACCCGACCCCATGGTCAACCTAGTCACAGCACTTCTTAAGTGGATGATAATTTTCGACCTAGTATAAAAAAAGGAAGTGTTTCCCAACACAGTCGACTCCTGCTTGGTAATTCTTTGATGGCTGCAGAGGGAAGCGGTGACAATTTCAACGGAGACCAATGGAGCCTACCTAAACATAACCTTATTATCAGGGCTTTACATGAATAAAAAAAGAATGTCTTTTTATTTTATATCAACATAAGAAGAATGCATCATTCTTCTCTTTCTCTCTCTCTTCAGGTGAAAACATAGCGGATGAGGCAAACAAAACTCCAGTACGTGTAACGATATATCTCCAGCTTTGCCCTTATCTCACGAACAACTAAATGGGCCAAAAGCAATACAACGGCGGCCCTGCTCCTGCCTGTGGGAGGGCAGACCCGACCGCCGCGCTGCCAGCCGCACCACCCCATTTACTCAGCTTCAAGACTAAGAGACGCACGTAAAGCTGTAATTCACCAACGTTTTAACGCTCAGCTGCGAGCGAACACAAAGACTCGGCCCGAGTCTCTGTGAGCAAGCTGATGGCTGGCTGGAATACCTGGGGGTCACGGGCGATAAGGTGTAGGGGTCAGGGTCGGCCATATCGCCACAACATACCCACACTGACCCCCCGTCTGACCTCTGGTGCCCTCTTTGTGCGGGGGAAGGGAGTGAGAGAGGTCACGCTGGGTGATGGAGAGCGACTGTAACGTATCACTAGTATTACAGATGCAGGAGGTCGTAAGGTCAGGTATAGAGTGAACCGTACATCCATCTCTTCTGTTAACTTTCTTGATCAGACACAAAGGCTTTCGCAAGGATGGCGCAGTCCTGCTGGCATTACTAAAGAATACTCTGGCCAATAACAGTGTTGTGGTGAAATAGCATAAGGTTTCATTTGTTCATTTACTACATTATATATTCTGTATGTGAAGCCCGTTACACAATGGTGAGGTTTATATATGGATTATACGACGGTATCTCGACTGATCCAAAAACAAAATATTTCATATGTTTCGATAAATTGGTAAAGTCGTTTCAAGACAGATATGCATAATTTTACGTTCTTTGTTACTAAAATACACGAGAAATTATAAAATCGACATTTCACGTATTTTGGGAGGATATACACTCTGTTAAATTACATTGAATGAATAAATAAATGGTTAAATTATAAACTTACTTTAGAAAGAATATATTGTGCTTATTCCTTTGTGAGTTACCATTGTTACAACGATTTGGAGACTTTACCAGAAAAATTGATAAAATTAGTGCGATACGCTGGAATTTGAAACTCACGGAAGTTACTGTTATACTATGCAGAGAAAAAATCTTCAGGAATATCGCTCAAAGGGCAACCATATTCCAAACTTATGTATCCCAGTAATAATCAAAAGCTGGGAGACTTTTTATACTTAAACATTAAAACTGAATTACAGGGTTTGGACGTCCTACCGTCCTAGTAAACACACAAGTTTACCGGTTACTGAAGCGTGATGACGTACAGGTCACAGTGACCTACATGTATGGACGATGGTGAGGTGGCGAGAAGTGCCGCCGCCGCCTCCAGCCTCAAGACGGCCACGGAAAGCAACTTGGGAAGCGAAATGAGCTGCACATCCTAATCAGGGCTGGAAGAACTACAATATTTGCACACGTCCTGGACGTATTCGCCTGGGGTCTCTAAAACTCTATAGCCTGGTTTTCTTGACTATTCAATTGTCAATTGAAATTGTCACTGACCCACAACAAATCTCCATCACAAACGTGTTAAATTTCATAATTCCGTCCCAGAATATGTTTTATTCATCTAAACTACCTACATCTTAAACCAAAATGGGCCAGTTGCTTTCATATCCCAACCATATCATTGCAGGACTATATGTGTTCGTAATGAGCCTTACCTGTCGCGATTACAGGTATCCACCAATAACCACATCAACACTACGTTGCCGGGACCATAGGTCATTAAGTGTCGTGATATATCTGTATCTATGTAGAAAGACCGCAGGATAAATAAGCAATAAATAGTCGGTGTCTTCTGCGAAGTATTTGCTTCGTGGGCACGAGGGGTCTAGAGGAAGGTAGAAACGGTGTTCATAGTATTGTTAAGACGGATATGTTCTGAGCGAAGACGGGAGAGAGTGACTCATGTATGTCTGGGGAGTTTTCCTTCTGTTGAGTGAATGTCTGATAGGATAGTATTTAAGACTGAGTTAGGAGGGCGGTTGTTTAATTCGTGTTAGTACTGTGTTTGTATGGGGTGAGAGAATCTGTGAATAGATATTGCTGAAGTGTGAGGCAGAGGTAGGCTATTTCAACTTGGTGTGATTTGGATGGGAAGGGTCTAGTGCTGTTACGAAGAACTGAGTGTTGAGTATGTTGAGGTGGAAGGACCTTTCTTTCATTGTGAAAGTATTGAGTGTTTATGGTTGCTGGGGAGACAGGGATTGTCATGAGTGCTCTATTTTGTGTGGTTTACGGCTTTGTTATATTTGGTTGTGAGAGGTTGGAAGGCCAGGCAGATAAGCCGTAGTTTAGGGTGAAGCGGATAAATTGTTTGTACAGGATGTTGAAGGATTCTCAATCTTGTCCATTTGGTGCCTAACAGTGGTGTAAGAGCATTCACTTTGAATGTTGCTTTTGTGTTGATATATCTTGGTATGGTGAACGAATGTCTTGTGTATCGTGTTTGATACCCAAAATATCTGGTCTTTTGTTCAGTAGTAGTGATTTCCCATCATTTCCAAGTCTGAGTTTATTGAGGAAGTTGTGTCGAGACGAGTTGTAGATCGAATGAGAGGAGCAGGATTTGAAGAAAACAGAGGAATAGTGTTCAGTCGTTAGGGCATGAGTGCATTTTATTATGTGCAAGAAAGGAGATTGATAAAAAAGAGAAAAAGTGCAGGAGACTGGACAGAACCTTGAGGGACACCACTGTTGATGGAGAAAGGGGTAGAGGCTTTTCGGTCAATAACCACATATACAGATCATCCACAGAGGAAGTTAACTATGAGGGAGAGAAGTCAGGGAGGGAAACCAAAAGAGGGGAGCTTAACAATAAGACCCCAATGCCATACCTTGTCAAAAACTTTGGATGTCAAAGGCAACTCTAGGGTTCCCAAATCTTTTATGGATGATGATTAGACAGTAAGATACGAAAGAATATCACAAGTGGATCTTGCAGCACGGAAGCCATATTGGTATCAAACAGAAGACTGAGATTCAAGATGTCTGAGGATATGGGAGTTGAGGAGGTATTTAAAGACTCTGGAAAATGCAGATGTCAAAGGAAAAGGGCGATAGTTGGAGTTAAAACAGCTATCCTTCTTAGAGATAAGAAGGAATAGTTCTGGTTTTGAAACAGAAACGGAATAATTGAGCAAACACAAGTGCATGCTCAGATCGCACTCTTTCAATACACGAGGAGAAGCGCTTTTCGGACATTTCGAAAAGAGATTAGGGAAGGACCATAGAATTAGTAAGAGTATCATCAGGGGAAGAATGTCAAGAGTCATCCAAGGTAGAACTAGCAGAGAAACAGGAACAAAAGAGAGCAACAGAAGTTGTTACTAATGCCCTCAGATAAAGACCAGAAAGACCCATCAGTGGATGACGAGAAGGTCTCGCACTTCCTTTGAATAAAGGAACGCTTTGTCTTATAGAAAACGTACTTGCAATGCTAACTGCAGAATGGAAATCGAAGGGAGTTTCTCCATGCCCAATATGCCTGATTCCTTGCCTGAAGGGCCTCAGAACAGGAACGGTTGAACCATGGATTGGAAGAAGAGGTCGACTTGGAGGAAGAGGGTATAAATGTTTCCATTCTTGTAAGAATAACCTCTGCTATACGTTTGGCGGAGACAGAAGTATCACCACATAAAAGATAGTAATTTACCAAAGGTAACTAACAAAAAATTTTCTTAAGTAATTGGAGTCAGCTTTGTTGGGGTGCCAAAATTTACAATTAGAAGGGGATGCTGCACGGGGATGTACCGTTAAGACAGATACATCTGTGAGATTGTGATCAGATGAACCAACTGGGGGCGAGATTGCTTAGTTACAGCGCAAAGGATTAGAGGTGAAAAACAGATCCAGAATACTGAGAGAGGTCACAGTGGTCAGAAATATGGTAGGGATGGGAGATAATTTGCTCTAGATAATCAAGAATGGAGAACGTGAGGGCTTCAATCCCCCACCATCTGTAAGAAAGGAATTCAGACAATACCTACGGTGAACGACGAAATCCCCCTTGGTAGAGGGTCTCAGCTTGCTGGCGAGAGGATGCCACATTCTCATGGCAGGAGTTTAGATAGTCGAAGATGGATACAAAATTTGTAGTTGAATTTGCAGAACAATAGGCAAAACAAAGGAAAAACTGTGGTAGATGGGAGACAGATCTTGAGCCAGATAACAACAAAGTTTGGGGACTAAAGGTCCTTGAAGCGTGTAACAGGTGTGGATGTTGGAATAAGCACAGACACCACCTTTGACTGGAATCTTGAGTGGAGGTTACAGTTGGATATGAAAAAGGAGCTAGTTAGAACATCGTTAGACAACTGGGTCTCTGAGAAAAGTAAGATATAAAGAAAGGCGCTAGACAGATGGTGTTCAACAGAAGAGAGGCCACGAATATTGGTATAGTGAATAGTAAAAGAGGCAGGTCTATCATAAATGAGGATGTTGTGGGAGGGGTCGGTACTACCACTGTCAGGGCCCTTCCTCTCATTAGCAGTAGAGTCAGGCGGGAAACCAAAGAGTCTTAGTACCCCATGATGCTGGGGTATAATGCCATAGGTCTGATCGAATATGTTGCCACCCAAAACTAGAGACCTTTTGTACAAAAAAATACAGACAGACTTTACACAATTCATGCTCAACAAGCAACACAATGAATGTGATGTGCCATTTACTGAGTTTAAACTTGATGCCACATCATCCAGAGGTGACAGACACATCCTTGACATCAACCATGGCTAAGATGAATGTATCCTTGATTTCAGCTATTACAGTTATAGATATCTTGACTTAACCATAGCACTGATGGACTCCTCCATGACGTCAACCATGGCGATGATGAAGGCTTCTTTAATGACAGTCAGAATAATGACAGACAACTCGCTGTCAACCACAGCAGAGACACCTCATTTATGTCAACCGCGTCAACAATGGATTCCTCATTAATACCAGTCATGGTGTGGATTGATACCTCCCTGAAATCAACCACAGCAATGATTGATGCCTCCTTGACATCAACCACGGCAATGATGGATGCTTTGACGTCAACCATGATCGTAATGGATACTTCCCTGACATCAACCATGGCAGTGATGGACGCCTTGATGTCTTCCACGGTGTCAATGGATGCCTCCCTAACGTCAAACACGGCGATGGGTTCCTCCTTGACGTCAACCACAGTGATAACAGACACTTCCTTAGCGTCAACCACGATGACCTCCTTGATGTCAACCAGAGCAGTAACACGCATCTTGACGTCACCCATGATGGTGAAGGATGCTTCGACTCCAACAACGGCAATAATGGATGCCTCCTTAACATATACCACAGTGGCCATGCCTCCGCGGTAACTGACATCTCTTCTATGTCAACCAAAGTGGTGATGGACGTCCTGACATCAACCAAGATGCTAATGGAGACTTCCTTGGTGTCAATAAGGGAAATAATAGACACCTTAATGTCAACCACAGAAGTGATGGACACCTCCTACTCATCAACCACGGCGAAGATGGAAAACTCCTTGAAGTCATCTTGGGCTGATTAACCGCCTCCTTGACGTCAGCAACGGTGGTGATGGACGCTCTTAAGACATCAATCACGGTGGTGGTGGAAGCCTCCTCAATGTCCACAAGTGCAGAAATAGTAGCCTACATGATGTCAACCAATGTGCTGGGCAACACATCTGACATCAACGTCGGAGGAGACATATACCTTGACTTCAGCCGAGGTGATAATGGACGTATCCTTGGCTTCCACCACAAGTGATAAACATTCTACCGTCAACCACATCTGTGATAGGCTCCTCCTTGACGTCGAGCAAGGTGGTGATGGAGGCCTCTTTGATGTCAACCAGAGTAATGATAAGAGAACTTAAAGTTAACTATGGCAGTAATGGGTCACTTTCGTCGTTAACCACAGCAGAGAAACCTCATTCATGGCAATGATGGATGCCTCAATAATATCAGTCACAGCGGGGACTGAAGTCTCCCTGACATCAACCATGGCGGTGATGGACGCCTCCTTGATGTCAATCACGATCATGATGGATGCCTCCTTGACATCAACCACGGCAGTGATGAACGCTTTTTTAACGTCTTCCGCGCTGGTTATGTATGTCTTCCTAATATTAACCACGGCGGGGATGGATGTCTCCTTGACATCAACCACAGCAGCAACAGACACCTTGACATCACCCATGGTAGTGACAGATGTATCCTTCGTCAGCCTGAGCAGTGACCAGCATCTTGACGTTAACCACAGTAGTTAGAAGCACCCCTCCCCACATCAACCACAGCGATGACAGACACTGCCTTGCCGTCAACCACGATGGTCTCCTCATCATTAGGCAACTGGAGAGGGAACAGACAACTACTTAAGGTCAACCATGGTGGTGAGGGACGCCTTGTTTGACATTAGCAACGGTGGTGATGGATGTCTCTTTAACAATGACGACAGCGGTGGCAGACACTCACGATGTCAACCTCGGAAGAGATGTATGCCTCCTCAAGGTCAACCACACATGACAGACCACCTTAATGTCGCACTAAAGCAGTGGTAAACATCTTTTACATCAACCATAGTGGTGATGGACACCTTGATATCAACCATGATGGAAATGTAGACCTCTTTGATGTCAACACAAGAACAGTGATAGATACCTTGATGTCAAACATGGCTGTGATGTCACCCACAGCAGTGATGGACCCCTCACTGTCAAACCACGGAGGTAATGGATACCTCCTTAGCATCAACCATGACAATGATGAACGCCTCCTTGACATCAACCACAGTCATGATGGACGCCCCCTTGTCTTGAAATATGGCAGACTGGATGCCTCCCTGACACCAACCATGAGGATGATGATCACTTTCTTGATGTCAACTTTGATGATTTTGAATGCTTCCTTAACATCAACCATGGCAGTGATGGACACAATCTTTACCTTAACTACTATGGTGACATACACCTTAATGCCAACCATGGTGGTGACGGATGTCTCCTTGGTGTCAACAACATTAGTGACAGACACTTTTCCATCAAAGGCAGTGATAAATCTCAACAGAAGTCAACAACAGCAGAGATACCTCATTATCCACCAAACTGGTGATGAAAGCCTTATTCATATCAACCATGGCTGTGATTAATGCCTCCTTAATGTCAACCACAGTGATAACAGATGCCCTGGCGTCAATCTTGGCAGTGACATATGTCCCCGAGGTTAACAATGGCTGGGATAGACATATCCTTGACGTCGGCCCTCCTCACACCATGGAATATCCTAAATCAATTCATGCCTTGCATCCATAAGAAAGGTCGGGCCTACTATGTTAATCTATCTATCAATCTATCTGTTTATTTGAATCACACAAAATACGTTTGATAAAATTTTGACTAATCGGTCATAATAAGTATTTTACTTAATGAAACTGCACTGGAAGGCATTGAATATTGTTTGGGACTACACAATTAGTACAAAACCAGGCACTGCATATCTCCCTTTAGGTTTCATGATTGTAAAGAAAGCATCCATAGTCACATGATCAGCAACTGTATCACACATCCATGCTGGTCATGATCCACACAAGGGCCTACTCAGGTATGAACCTAGGCATGGCAGTTGGCCACTCAGCTAATTCCAGCTGTTCATTCTCCAATTGGGGCTGGAAGATAAATAGATACCTGGCTTTGGTTGGTGTGTGTGTGTGTGTATACAAATAAGAGTAGAAACATGGTATAAAAGGTTTGGAGATGGGGTTAGATAAGTGAAAACCTCTTCCACTATAACACACAAACATTAATCACAAATAATAGTCACACACACACACACACACACACACACACACACACAAATACGAGGAAAAAACATGGTATAAAAGTTTTAGACATGGGGCTATATAAGAGTAAACCTCTCCCCCTGTAACACACAAATAGTTATGACAAATAATAGTCAAAACACATTCACACAAACAAAGTCTGGAACCTGGAAATCTTGCTCCACATGATTTGCAGTGACAGATTCATCAAATTCTATTTATCTAAGGACTCTTTGTTGCAGTTCTTGACAAATTTAGACAATAAAGCTTGGTTAATTTGATTTCATTAAAGTTCACTTAATTAAAGTCAATCCATCACAATAAAAATCTGAGTTATTCATCTTATATGTAACTTTGAAAGGTATGCAATTACACAGTGGAAGTTCCATTTACCCAAACCAGCACATGTAAAAACATTGTTGTATTAACAGCATACGCTCAGTATTGTGTAATACAAAACTGATAATACGTCCAGTTAAAAGTATGAACATAAAAATATCAAGTTTGCTTTCAGGTGTCTAATTATAATTAACAATCTAAATGAATGCAATAGTGATGATTGCAACACAGCTTTTACAATAATTTAAGGGTATATATCTCTTTAAGGGTATATATCTCTTTATACACATGACAGTAATGTTCCACTGATACACATAATACTTAGACTTTACCTAATATGTAACATGGAAACAGTCTTTGTGCAATTTTTTTAAATGAGCTATAAGTAACCTACAACAAATGAAGATGCCAGGAATCTAAATTTCCAAAGATTAAAAAAATACTCATAAATGGATGCATGTGTTTGGGTTTGATATAAAACATGGTGCACTCTTCACTGGCAATTAATATTCGTGTAAAAGTATAATCCTATGTGTGATACTGAAGCCGTTTACAGCAGAACATAGCCTAATGCAGGTCGTGGGTAGGCAATTTATAAGATCTGGTGTGGACAATCCCTTCACTGATTCAAAAGGTACATAATGGACAGTCCCTTTATTGGTTCGCAAAATATGGAACAGATAAACCCCTTACTAAATCACAAGACATGATGTGTACAGTCTTATCATGAGTTCTCAAAATATGGAACAAACAATCCCCTCACTAAATCACAAGATAACAGTACATACAGCCTCATCACTGGTTCACAAGATTGGTGCATACAGCCTCATCACTGGTTCACAAGACTTGGAGAAGGCAATCCCCTCACTGGTTTGCTAGATACGAAGCAGATAACCCCATCACTTGTTCCCAAGATATGGAGTAGACAATTGCTCTATTAATTCATGGGGTATGGTGCAAACAATCCCTGAATTGGTTCACAATACATGGAGCAGACAATTCCATCACTGGTTCACGAGATGTTCAACAGACAATACCTTCCCTTGTTCACAAGATATGGAGCAGATAATCCCTTCACAGGTTCAGAAGTGGAGCAGACAATCCTCTTACTTATTCACAGGATATAGTGTTGACAGTCCTTTCACTGGTTCACATGAAATGAAGACAATCTCCTCAATGATTCACAAGGTATGGTATGGACAATCCCTGCACTGGTCCACAAGATATAGTGCAGACAATCCCTTCATTCATTCACAGGACTTGGAGTGGACAAACTCTCACTGGTTCAAAAATATGGAGCAAACAATCCCATCACTGATTCATAAGGTATGATGCATATGGTCCCCTCACTGGTTCACAAGATATGGAGAAGACAGATCCCTCATTAGTTCTCAAGATATGAGTGGAGTAGCTGATCAGTTAGGGTATATGGATTCAAGTCTGTTAAGGGAGTAAACGTGGATTTCTGTGATGCAGATTGTAACACTGTGGCACACATGATTCCTGTTTCCCAGAAGGAAGATCCTTTAGCTGAAAAGTAGCAACAGTTAGTCTACAAGCTTTAAAAGAGTAAAGAACTCAGTGCTTAGCTAAAGATACACATCAACTTTCTCTGGCAACAGAACTAAACATGGATTTTAAAATTCTGAAACTAGCACAATACCCAAAATAGGTAAGGGAGGGCTAACTCTCAGTCTTCTTTTCCTTTTTATTTTCTTTCTACATTTCCATTTCAAGGCTTGGTCTCAACAGGTCTTTTTGTCCATAGCTAGAATCTCTATCATGAAAATATTATCAAACAAAAATATAAAGCTAACATATAGTGACTATATTCTTACTTTTGTGAACATTATATTAAAATCTAAAAATATATATGCAGTTCTCTTATGAATCATGTTAACAATTAATTTCTGTGAACCATGTAAAAACATTTTATATTTACAGTTTCAAGACTTAATTCTCAGTGATTGATGATGCAGCCACTCTGTGTAAGGAAATCATAAATGAAAGTTACACAAAACAAAGCTTTATTTGATCATATGAAGACAACTGCTTCCTCAGTTAAATAAACATCAGTTCATTACAAATATTAATAAAACATAGTCCAGCTAAGGATAAAGTTGATACAAATGTGAAATGAAACTCAAGGTTTTACAATACAAATAAAATTAAAAATGTGAAGGATGAATCAATTTAACACGTATTGTAATTTAGGAATTTTATGCTTAGCCAATGTAAAAGAAACCAAACTGGCATAAAAAAAAAAATGCTGAGAAAATAGCACTTAACAACTGTATGTTCTCTTTCAATCTGGTTTCTCCTCTGATCATTTTGTCCTCACTAAACAACTAGTAAAATTTAAAAATCAAATGATCACTTTTCCAACTAAGGTATCATATCTGATATTTTTCATTTGCATTTTTCATACTGATATCCAATGAAAGGATTACTATTAATTGTACATCAGTTCCTCTAACTCTGCTCAGTGACATACTGGTAAAAGAAATTCTTTCTGTGCATATTATGAGAATTTGTATCTTCAATGACTCTCTCTCCATATGAATCCAAAAATCACAAACAATTTCTTAAAACTGAAATCCCACATCATTAACTCTATGATCTCCGGAATGAGCATGATTTAATGTCTCCTGCACTGTTCTGTTTGTGTCTTTGTTATCTTCATTAATAAACTGTACATAACTGTTCTGATTCATTAAAACTGTTTTGAGGACTGAAAATAATCAACACTTTTGTAAGTTCTTCCTACTAATGCTTTTCCATTTTAGTGGTGCTTCAACAGAGCATCCACCAGTACATCCTATAATTCAACACAATCCCTTACTAAAAGGAAACCTGCCTCTCCTTTGTCCTCTCTTTCCTTCCATGCTATCATATATCCATCTGGAGGATATCTCTTTGGTAATTTTCATTTCTGTACCTACAACAGTATCTAATTTGGTTTTGCCCTATTCATTCTTGAAGTTCAAGCTCTTTTCCATTTACTACTGATCAATCCATATTTGCATTCATTCTTTTCACTTTTACTGCAAAATTACTTGATATACCTATTCTTTCAGTACTAGGTGTGACTGATCCGTTAACTGTTCTCTTTTTGTCTCATGTTTCCTACCCCTTGGATGTCTTTATTTTTTCTCATTTTCCCTCTGATCTGTTTCATTTAAGCTTCCTAACTAGGCTCTCATATATTTCAGTCTGATTTACCTTTACTTATATTTCATGGTATTCTTTCAACCTCAATAACTCTGAATCCTCCATGCTGAGAGAGTAGTTACTTACAGTACATATTAATACAGTCTCTACAGTGAGGTTTTGCCAAAATTAAGCTTCAGCACACAGTGCTCAGCACAAGAAAATCTAGGTTACATAGAGCAAGTTATGCAAGTTAAATGCTGTCAAGTGTTATGTGTAAGACAGAGAGATTGTATATTTGTGGAAAGAAAGCCAGCACTCCACATGTAGATGATGTACATATAAAAAAGAATATTATTTTTTTATTATACTTAATTGCTGTTTCCCTCGTCAGCGAGGTAGCGCCAGGAAACAGACGAAGAAAAACCCATCCCCCCGCCTACACACATATATACATACATGCACACATATGCATCGTACATATACATACATACATATCAACATATACATATATACATACATACGCATACACACATGTACATATTTAGACTTGCTCGCCTCCATCCACTCCTGATGCCACCCCGCCCCACAGGAAAATAGCACTATATAAAAGAAATGAAACCTAAAAACCCCTGGTACTGAAGACAGAGACAGAGATAAGTCCCATTCTATAAAAGGGGCTCTGTGTTACCCACGACAGCTTTTCTAGGGGCTCCTGCAGCCTAAGGCTGCAGTACAATCAGCAGCTTGGACATAATGGCCTACTTTAAAGCAGAAAGTTTTCTTTGATGAGACTATAATCTGCTTTGTCAACTGAGGCTGATACAGCCTCACCAGAGGTGGATTTTCATTTGCAGTGTAACAAATGGAGTTTGGTAACACCCATTCTATGTACTTAATTACTTTCCACCCGAGAAGTCCCTTCTATCTTTATGAAGTTCCTGCATCCCTGAGGAAGCCATCACTGCATGTAGTGATGTTGTATGTGCAGAGCATACAGGCCAACTGAGTAATAAGTACTCAGCATCTTCTTTGTGGTAGCTGCATCATGGGCATGAACGGTCTTTGGATTTGTTGAAATGGTGTTTGTAGCATTGTAGGGATATGTAATGTCCAGAGTCTAGATGACAGAACGACTTGGGTATGTCTGTAAAGTGTAGCTTCTCTTAGGTGTGTGCCTGATGGGCTAGAGTTGAAGACTGATGTGGAAGGGTGGTTTCTTAGTGCTTACTGGGTTATTTCACTGTGTACGTGTTCTGTCAGTGCTTTATCTGTGTGAGTAGAGGTTGCTGAAGTGTGAGACAGGGGCAGGTCTTACGTTTCTACTCAGAGGTTTGTGGTTTGTTATGGAGTGCTTTGGGTGCTAGGGGTCTAGTGCGGTTGCACAGAATCTAAAGCCGAGCACATTGAGATGAGATTGTATTGGGAAGATCTTTGTTTCACTGTGTTGGTGTTGAGTGTTTGTAGTTACTAGGTAGCCAGTGATTGCTCTAGTGCACTATTTTGTGTTGTCTGCAGTTTTTTTTTATTTGCTTTTGAGAGGCCAGACCAGGCAGCTGAGGTGTAATCTAAGGTAAAGCACCTGAGTCATATTTAAAGTATATTAAGGACTTCTTTTTCTTGTCCAAATCTGATACCAGTTAGTGTTCTGAAGGCATTTAGTTTGAGCTGCTTTTTCTGTTGACGTTATTAGTGTGGGGAGTGAATGTAATCTGCATGTTATATGTTATGCCTAGAATGGTCAGTGTTTGGTTTAGTGGGAGTGACTGTTTATTCAAGGGAACAACAACATTTGATATGTGTCTATCTGGTGTTAAAAGAGTAACTGACACTACTGAGATGTCAGGGTGCTGTGATGTGATTGTGAGGCCATCTGAATAAGAGAGGATCTTAATGGTGTGGTTTGCTGGAGGAAACAATTCATGTAAGAAGAGACTTGGGAGGGTTGGAGAAAGAACTGCTCTTTTAGGGAACTCCAATTTAAACAAGAGTTCAAGGATTTAGAGGTAAAGCCAATATGAGTGACCCTGGCATAGCAGACAGCTGTTTATAACTGAGTCTATGCTATAGTCTGATTGTGGAGCATAGAACATCTTGAAGTGAACCCTTTGCATGTGGTAATGCATGAACATATGGCAAAGTCTGCGGAGCAGACCCATGTTCAGTGTGTATAAGTAGTCAACTATCAGGTCATGATTGGTACTGTATATACAGTATGAACAAATAATGAAGAATTAAGCTGGACCTAATCAATAACCACAGAAGCTTATCTTAAAAAAATTTTAATCATGCTAAAATGCAATAATTTTTTTGCTTGTCTAAACTAAATTTAAGGTATTTTATACTATAAGTCAATTGAGAAACACTACAAAAGGCTAACTGTAGTAAGAACATGTGCATTTCATTTACTTTCTTTCATAGCAATACTATATATAAAGTGGCTATGCAATACAAATTTTCCTAAAAGCTTCCCTGCCTCCTAAATTTCTCCATTACATTTACATTTAATCAATGAAGTTACACGCTAATGCATTTCAGATTTTTCAATGATATTTCTGAAGTTAAATATTCCACAGTTTTTCAGATGCTGTATGATGATAAATGAAGTAAAATTTGTTGGTATCCCATGTGACATATACATTATGTGCATCACATACACTCAAGTAAATATTTCAGACCAGCTCCATTCTTTTGAACTCTCTTGCACTTATTATCTCAAAGCATTTCATATGGCTACAGTCTTTGAAGAAAATACAAAAATCATGCCATATGCTGGTTTTTAATTAAACCATAGCATTTATATCAACATAAGGTATACCACTATTGACTATAGATATCAACCTAGTAACTGATTAATAACTTTTTTTTTCTGTTGCAGGAAGTGCAACCAAAACAAAAATCATTTTGTTTCAGAGCAGGCAAGAGGAATTTGTAAACATTCAGCATTTTCTATAATGCATACAGAGTGCATGTTTTTGACTAATGCCCCACCTGAAAAGCCATATCAATGTTTACGAAACAGTAGGGTGATATGCAAAATATGAAATCTATGAACAAAGAAGCTCTTTTGAAAATAAGCACATACTATACGAATCATATAATTCATAAAAAGGCACATGTACTGGCAGGAAATGCATAATTATTCCAAAGATAAATAGTCATCTACCCTAATTCCTGTTTGCATCTTTCAGGAAATGGTGACAGGCTCCAGTGTATAATATTGCCAGGAAACCCACAAGTTTATCCTCCAGGAAATGGTTATTGATTTAAGAGCATCTTTTTGTTCTTCTGTGGGTATTCCATTATCAAATCTACCATAAGAAAGACAAGAGTTTTGACAATACCATTAAGTGTCCATGGTACACAAGTTAAAGAGTACAATTAAGGTAGTCCCGCAGAAATAAACATACGATCCTTCAAAGTTTAAAATTTTTGATCTGGTGGAAGTATATTCAGTAAATGAATAACAAACTGGATTAATACGTGTCACACATACCATACCATCTACTGACTTAAGATTGATGCATTTGCTGCAATACATGTTGTAAGTTCACCTCACATAACTGGCTTACCAACACTATCCATAACTTTATCTTTGTGGTCAGACAGCTGTGGAGTAGACTCATACGTACAGATGGTAACACCATGCCTGTGTGCCTTTGTAAACTCTCCTCTAAAACCTATGTATGATATTTTGGTAGTGTCCTCACCCAAGTTGCTTGGAAAGTGGATGCTAAGATGGGTAACAGATGAAAATGTCACAACTCTGGAACCAAAACAAAATAATTCACTGTTAATATCAAACACTTTAGCAACAATTCAGATACATAAAAAGTCTATGCTTCTCTTACTTTCAACTCAATTTCCATATATTTAGGGTGGATCAAGCACATAAAACATTTCCTCTTAATCAAACATATACTTAACTTACACCCAGTGAGCTAAAATCAACAAAGGCTTTTGCACTACATTAGCACTTCTTAGCACCTTTTCATGTGGGACACAGCTTTCACAGTCTGCAAATTCTCTGTAGGACTTAGCTTTTATAGTTTAAGACTTGGCATCTTCAAAAGGGTTACTATGGTATCCATATACTACCCACATCCTTGATACATTTACATATACACACACATATATAAGAAAATGACCTGACATAATTTGCAACCCACAAGTATCTATCTCATTTCATGCTCCAACACTCAGATTTTGCAATAAATGATGTAGTTTTGTAATTTGACAGACCTTAGAAAAAATGCTGGAGAGTATCATATAAAAATGCTGAGAGCATAAAATGTAGCAGTAGCCTTAAAACAGCATGTGGGATGCCTGGAGATTCACAGGCTAAATATCTCCCCTCCTCCAACACCACTCCGAACCAGTCAATTACAAAGTTGATTTTTGTTTATTTGTTTTTTGTAGATGCTATACTATGTTTGGTATTGTTTTGTTATGTAATCAACCCTTGGAATAATCCGTTAAGTAAAAGGTTGTTGACTCCAACTGCCCACGGTTGTACTGCCACCTTGACTCAGGGGTATTAATTGGTGCCTGGAATCATCTTACACCCTCCATGTTAAAACTTCTGGTCTTACTTTCTACCATCTTGACTCAGGGGTATTAAGTGGTGCCTGGAATCATCTTACACCCTCCATGTTAAAACTTCTGGTCTTACTTTCTGTCTCATCACAATAGGACTATCAGGCTAATCCTGCCATCTTCTCTTTACAAGTAACATATACCTATTCAAATCTCATTTGTGTTCTTCACATAACTTCTATTGCAATCTCTTGTCTGTATAATCATTTCTAAATGTAATCATGATAAAGTCCAACAAACTTATGGCACCTAGTTCCCAGTATCATGTGGAGCTAAGAATCTCCAGGTTCCCACCTGACACTACTGCCAATGAAAGGGTGGGCACCTGACTCTAATGCCAATGAGAGGGTGGGCCCCTCCCAAAAACCATCCCTCTCTAAAACACCTGCTTCTTCTTTCATTAATACACCAACATTCATAGTCTTTCCAGTAACCTCTCTACTGTTGAGCACCATCTGTCGAGTACCTCTCCCAAATGTTTAATGATGTTCTCACCAGCCCATTTCTCATATCCAACTACAATCTCCACTCTTGATTCCAGTTCAAAGATGGTCTGTTCTTATTCCATCATCATCAAACCTGTAGCAGCCTTGAGGACCCTGAGCCCCCAAACTGTTATGTTATCTGGCTCAAATTCTGTCACCCAACCACCGCTGTTTTCCTTTCTTTCTCTTACTGCTCCCCTAATTCTACAAAATTCTATAACTTTCTTCGACTATTTAAACTCCTGCCATGAGGCTATGGCATCCTCTAACCCGCAAGATGAGACTCTCTATCTAGGGTATTTCAAAGTTCACCAGAGGGAATGGTTGAAATCTTCCCATGTGGATGGTGGGGGAAATGAACCCCTTATGTTCTCCATTCTCAATAATCTAAAGCAAATTATCACCCATCCACACCCATATTCCTGACTGAAGTGACCACTCTCCTAATATTCAAGATCTGTTTCTCAACTCAAATCCTTTACGTTTTAGCTAAATAATCTCTTCCCTAACAGCTTCATCTTACCACATTCATAAATGTATCTATTTTAATGACATCTCCCTCTCCAGCAGCTCCTTCTAAACAAAAATACTGGCACCTCACCCAACAAAGATGGCTGGAATAGCTTACGAATATTCTCTTCTGACTTACCTTGGGTAAATTAGTGTCTCTTATGTGGTGATGCCTTTGTTTCTGCTAGAGGTCATTGCTGCAGGAATGGAAACATATATCCATTCTTCCTTCAAGATGACCAGTTCTTCCATACCAAAGATCAACCATTTCTGTTCTAGGTTCATTCAGGCAGGGATCAGGTATACTGGTCTCGGAAAACTCTCCTTCCTCAGACTCCCATAAGCAATTATCACCTCTTGTAATCATTGCAAGTATGGTGTCCTTGAGGCAAAGCATTCCTTTATTCAAAGGAAGTGCAATAACCTCTTTGCTTCACCCACTAGTAAGTCTTTCTGGTCTTTAGCTTAGACATCACTAACAACTTCTGTTGCTCTACCTTTCCTTTACTTTTCCATTCTCACGGAACTATAACTGTATCTCCAGCAGATAGGCAACTCTCTTTGGTTCTCAATTTTCCTTTTACTCTACTTTGGATGACTTAACATTCCTTCACCCCCTGATGCTCCTCTTACTGTAATCTCTTTTCAAACTGTCCAAAAAGGTCTTCTTTCTCTGTACAAGACCAAGACTTAGGGATCTGATGGCATCCATCCCCATGCAGTTAAAGTGTGCCTGCTAACTTAAACCTGTGCTTATATGTCTGATCCATTTCTGTTTAAACATCATAACTTTCCCTTCTTCGAAGAATGCGTTGGTATGTCCCATCCATAAAAAGGATGACCGTTCTACCCATCTAACTATCATCCTGTTGCTTTGACACATACTACTTCTAAAGTCTTTGAATCACTCCTTTACTCTTATATTCTAAGACGTCTTGAATCTCACAGCCTTCTCTTTCATCACCAGTATGGCTTTCATAAGGTGAGATCCAATGCTGATATTCTTTCCTATTTTACAAATGTCTAGTCATCATCCCTGAAAGATTATGGGGAATCCTATGTAGTTGCCCTTGATATATCCAAAGCTTTAGACAGGGTGTGGCATGGGGATCTCATTTCTAATCTTCTCTCTTTTGGCTTTCCTCTTCATTTTGCTCCATAGATATTGATGGATCAGTCTCTCCCCATTTCTCAGTTACCAATGGTGTCCCTCAAAGTTCTGTTATGTCTCCAACACTTTTCTCCTTTTCATCAATGATTTCCTTTCTTCCACAAAGCTGGTTCACTTTTCCTCTTCTATAGGTATTACTCTGGTTTTTGCTTTTAAGAGCTGGCTGCATGTGTGCCCCCACCAACAGCAAGACCATGCAATACTCAGCAAGATGCTGCATCATATGATTGCTGTGTGGCCATTGACAACTCTAGGGTGGACTGTTTTGATACTGTTTCTTTCCTTACACTTCAAAGCTTTGGAACTTTCCATCTTCTTGTGTCTTTCCCAATAACTATGACCTGGCACATTTCAAAAGACAAGTTTTTCACTTCTACCAGAATTCATAAACACTTTCCCTTTCGTAATCCTCTCTATCTTTCAATTGAGGCTCAGCCTCAATGTGGACTTTTGTCTGTGACTGGAGCCTCCAGCTTAGCAAAAAAATATACTGAAATACTAACACCCTGGTAAATACTAATATCACATACTATGTGGATAAAGTTTCTTTTTCTTCACCACAAATGAAGCAAGGCAACCTGTATTACTGAGGAAAATTGAATAACTTGCTAAATTTTACAAACTGTGGTACCATCCTGCAGAGGACAGATCTTAGATTATATTCCAGTGCTGTCATTAATACCTGACAAATATCTATCTATATCTCTAACTCCTGTTCCCAACTGGAACTCCCTGAAAAGGGGAGGCCATGGCAATAGAGTCTCCATAACTAGTGAGCTCCAGTGCTGCTTAGCTTTTAGTGCCTCATCCTTAAAAAGCCACAGGCAAAAGGCAACTCTAGAGCAGTGTTCGCAGAGGCTCCTACCTAATGTTCCTACAGACTATTTCTACCTAACGCTCCTTCTTAATGTTCCTACCGACTACTTCTACCTAATGCCTCTACCTAAATGTTCATACCTACCTACCACTACTATCTAGAAATAGAGCTAGAACATAAAGCTCACCACAGGAAAATCTAGAGTTACAAAAAATAAGCTGTGTGAGCTATGTGTTGTCAAGTGTTATGTATGACAAGGAGAGATTGTATGTTTGTGGACAGAATGCCAGTAGTCGACATGTGAGTCAGGCTGGAAGAAAAGACAGCTACCTGGGTCAGAGGAGTGAAACTTGACAACCACTGAAGTGCCGCCTCACTACGCAGCCATCATTAACCCTCCCGATAGTCAGGCGGGTAGAATAAAAACTTTTAAATATTCTCTTTATTCATTTCATAATTGAAGGAAATAAATACTGGATATTCTAAGCATAAAACTGTAAGAATGTGATCCTGGTTCGTTTATTCAATTTTTCAACAATTAAGGAGTAATCTTATTCTTTTCCTTTAATAATACATTACCGGTAAATAACAAAGGTACATATTGTGAGGATTTTTATAATTCATTTATCTTATATCAACAGAAAAGTAAAATAATTTCAGATTTGTCTTCCATAATCATTGCCCATATTAATGCAGATTCATCTCATAGCCAAAGTACATCTTGTGTTAACATGGCATATACCATCATTTGCAGGTTACTTGAAGTTGGTTTGCCAGCCAAAGTAAGTCTAACCACATAGGTATCATACTTATGTTTGTAAATATATATCATCAGGTTACACCATATGCTTTAATGTCTTCAAGACATATTAACAAAGCTGAATGTAAAAGCTATATTTCTTAAAAGGTGACGATGAGCAGATGGAATATGATTCTAAGCGATTTTCCTAGTGCTTGTGGGATATGATTTTAATATCATGTAGTTCTGACATCATTATAAAATGCATTATGACTGAAAAACATTATAAAATCTTCAAAAATTTCATTATTAATGGAAAAAGGTATTTAAAATGGCAACTCATGGGTGGGACATTTTGATACTTGTTTCTTTCTGTACAGCTTGAAGCCTTGGAACTCTACCATTTTATGTCTTTTTCAATGACTATACACTGGCACATTTAATGGACACATTTTCACTTCCTCCAAAATTCATAAATACTTACCCCTTTTCTCGTCTTTTTCCCAATCATTAGCCACTTTATATTAAAATCAAAGCCCAAACTTGATGTGGACTTTTGTCCATAACTGAAGCCTCCAACATTAAAAATAAAAAAGTATAAATGTGCAATATGAGCCATATGGGCCCTTAGACATGATGTTTGTCAGCAGGCAAATCTCATATAGAGATAGGGTTACATTCCTGGAGATCTTTCAGTCTACTAATTTGTCATTACAAGAGTTACTGAAAACCCTGAAAATATTACCTAAACTGATGGTGGGGAGGGATATGCTAATCTGGGAAGATGTAGGGTACTGTAAAAGTAAGGGAAACACTTTTAAATATAAACAAAACCAGTGCAAACCTTATCTAACAAATAGAGGGGAGGGTCAAGTTCATCTGAAAAAATGTTGGGTACTGTAAAAGTAAGAGAAACACTTATACTTGTTCACCATTTCCTGCATTGTGAGGTAATGAACTGAAGAAGAACTGCCGTATTTGGTAACATCCACTCTCTATCTGTCAGGTATAATGCACCTAAACCAGAACCCCTAATTCATAGTGATGCTCCACAGACCCTTCTGCGGTTTCCCCTGATCACTTCATATTCCCTGGTTAACCTCACTGACCCCATATATCTCCATGTATACCATGCTCAACTAATTTGCTTTATTCTGTGTATATCTCACACCTTCCTATATAGGTATCGTTCAAAATATGCCTTTTTTACTCCCTCCTTCCTTCTCCAATTCAGTTTCCCCTTTTCCTTGTTCATTCCACATCTAACATGAATACCTTCCTAGACAGCTCTCCTCACTCAACCTCTCCATATGTCTAAACCATTTCAACACATCCTTTTCAGCTCTCTTGAACATATTTTCTTACAACCACACCGCTCTCTTACCCTGTCATTTCTAACATGATCAACTTTCTTCATATCACATATTGTCCCCATTTCATATCTAAAACATCCATCCTCTACTGCACACTCTATATTTATGGCCCACATCCTATAACGATACAACATGACTGGAATTACTATATCATAAAATACACCCATCTTTATCCTCGTAGACAATGACATTTCTTTCCACATACTCCTCAATGCACCTTGGACCTTTGCCCCCTTACCCACTTTATGCTTACCGCAGCTTTCATTGTTCCATCTGCTGCCATCCATTCCCTGCTATCTAAAAGAATCCACTTCCTCCAGTTTCTCTTCACTCAAACTCATACTCCAACTAACCTGTCTCTCACCCCTCTGAACAAAGGGAATGGCAGGCATCATGATAAAGTTAAGGTAGTCATACATATAGATGGATAGGCACTGGAACCCTGACGTTCCAAGGTTTGATTTATAAGGGCTTAATCTAAACTATAAAATAACTATACAGCAACATCTGGAAACATCCTCTCTTTCTTTTAAAGTGCATAACAGTAAACAACATCCCATTTTGCAGTAGCATGTATGCAAGCAGGAGATGACAAGTTTAATTTTTTTTTAATGATGAAGGCTCTAGTCATGGACAAAAGTCCACATCAAGGCCAAGCCCCAATTGCAATATTGAGAAATATAGACAGAATTAAGAAATGGAAAAAGAAAAGGCAAGGGCAAGTATTTACGAATTTCTGAGAAAGTGAAAGACCTGTCTTTTGAAAGGTGCCAGGTCATAAGTATTGGGAAAGACAAGAGAAAGTAAAGTGTTCTAAAGTTTTGATGTGTAGGGAAAGAAGCAGTTGTTGAAACGGCACACCCTTGAGTTGCCAATGGCCACACAATAATCATGTGACACAGCAGCTTGCCAAATATTGCGTGGTCTAGCTAGTGGTGGGCACACACAAGCAGCCAGCTCTCATGAGCAAAAGTCAAAGTAATACCAATAGAAGAGGGAAAGTGAACCAAAATTGTGGTGTGGGTAAGGGGGTCAAGTTGGAAGTTAGCCTGGGACAGTTTATAAGCTGGACTGCTTTAACCTCAACTCTGTCAAGTAAGGATATAGAGCTAGAACCACCCCAAATGTGAAAGCAGTACTCCAACAAGGACGAAACAATCCCTTGTATAAATGGAGTAACTGTTCAGAAGGGAAGAAGTTCCGACATCTAAACAGGACACCCAGTTTCTTAGAGGCAGACTTAGCTATTCCCATAATGTGGGGTTTCCAAGAAAGAGGGGATGTTACAGTAACACCAAATATATTCACTGAATCAAGAGGTGGAAGTACAGAACTGACAAAGGAGAGACAAGAGTTGTGAGGAGTTTTCGATAGAGAAATGGGTATAAATTGGGTCTTGGAGGCATTAAATTTAACTAGATTTTGAGCAACCCACTGAGATATCCTGTGCAAGTCGTAGTTTATTGAGGAAGTTGTGTCAAGACAAGATGCAGATTGAGTGAGAGAAGTGAGAGCAAAACTGAAGGATGCGTATGAATGCAGTGTTGAGTCATCAGCGTACAAGTGCATTGGACTGTTTGTGAAGGAGAGGAAATCATTAAAAAAAAGGAGAAAAAGTGTAGGAGACAGGACAGACCCTTGAGGGACACCGCTGTTGATGGAGAAAAGGGGGATGGCTGAAATAAAAACATCATCCTCTACATATATCAAAGCAATGTTCTGGAGTTTACAATAAATGAAGGATTGACATGAAATGGAGAAAAAAAAACTCATACAAAGAACTTTAATTTCTCGAATTATGTTTTCCATTTTACCACATTAATAACAGACACCAAAAAGGGTATGATATATTGTATTTCACATTCATTAAACCTGTCTCAGCATTTTCAAGACTCCTTCTATTTTCCATCCCCCTTAGAGTTTAGGCAGAATGCCCAACTTTTTCCACTTATTTTCTCATTCTAAGCAAGTAGCTCCTGGTTTATTGGTGATGGCAAGTCCAACATGCATAGTCTCTTGTACTATCTGAACTGTTGCAATTGAGTTCTCAACACTTAATTGTGTGGTCATAGCAGACAAATGAAATGTTTGGATGATATTCTGTTTTTCTATTTGTGTCATTCTCTTATGACTATGGAAAAAAGCATTAACAGTAGGGGAAGATTTAAACAGTTAACAAAATGGAAATATTACCACATGATGAGATTATTTTCCACAATGTACTGCCCACTTACTTGGTAGTATATTCTAAAGTCCCAGTTGGATCAGGCTGTAACTCAAATTCTTGGTCAGCTGTTATACTCACATCATCAAATGTCATATGGGCTCTGTTCTTGAATCTGAAACATAATATATTCTTTTATGAAAGTCACTTACTTTATATTTCATACTAACCATAACCATGTGCCAAGATAGGACGTATGATATAGGTGAAAATTCACCTTCAGTGTAGGAGTACAATCTAGTCAAAAGAAAATTTCTCTCCAAAGGAGTCCAACCTCTCCCTATTAATGATTGCTGCACAGCACATGAGCTGCAGAAGCCTAATGAGAAGGGTACAGCAGCTTCAGGCCTGAAATAGGACCAGTAGAAGGGAAAGGATGGATTCCTTCCGAGTTAGAACTTCTTCAACAAGATTATACTTTGATGATACAACCTCTCTCAATGTGACTTTTCACTCACAATGTAACCACTAGCATGTAGAGTCTGGGAACACCATGGTTATGCACAATATCTCTACAATACTAAAAATACTTTTTTTCAACATATCCCAAGATCTTTCATGCCCACGTTGCAACTACAGCAACAAAGACCCTGAGCACTTACTACCTAATTGTCCTGCACCCCCCACATACAGACATGCAAAAACTATCAATTCAAAATCTGTATATCAATATAAACAAAAAAATACAAAAATTTTTGTCCTTTGTCTAAATAAATTCATTGACGTGGAAGCATTGTTCAAAAATACGAAAAGTTCATATCATGTGACAAAGCAAGTGCTGGAAAGTTCGCCTTTCACAAGATGGTTTAATCAAAATCCTGGAACAGACATTAGTCTTTCACTGTACACACACAAATACACCACATATATATGAATGTGAGCTTTAAGTGCTTGTTTCACTTTTTAAAAATCTAACTGATAATTGCAAATTTGCTTCGTATCAACCTGAAACTGATATCAACCAGCTTTAGCCAAGCTGGTCAGCCAAGATATAAGATGACTGATAGGAATTAGCCATGCTGAGAAAACATAAGAACAGTTAATGAAGAAGTCTCTAAAAGTTAATTTACCTATTTAGAGATTTTAATGCCATTCATAAAGTTATTCATAAAAAAAAGTTTCTTACATTCTCATCTTGCTGGGGTGAAACCCATTTTCACCTCCAATTATGATGATGCCTTTTAACTTGATGTTGTCAGTGAATCTGAAAAAGATATGGTCTATTAAAAATCTGTCAGTACTGTAAATAATCATCAAAATTATCTGTTCGTACTATTTTTTCCAATATGATGAAACATCTAAGATCTTGGGATGACTGTAATAAGCTCTTGGCATACTATGAGAGAAGCAATTCATGTTCCTCATTACATCTGAGCCAACAATCAAGCAGATACAACAGAGATTTACAAAGCAAGCTATTGGATTTGTAGTCAGGTTATGAGTTATAAAAAACAATTAACACCTTTAAACAAAAATAAGCTTGCTTGTAAAGTTTAAAGATGGAAGCCTAAAGCCCTTACGGATGATGTTATAATAGAAAAGACTGATGAATATTTCTAACAAATGAAAGGCATTTGTTCTGAAGAGTATGGGAGTTCAGAAAATAAAAATTGCTTCTAGCATCATGAACATGATGCACCACTAAACACAGATCAATGTACGCTTAACATTCTTCTAGTATCTATCAACAAACCCCAGTGTAAGAGATTCTAGGGCTCCATAAAGAGCCATTACTCTGAGACATGCATAGTACCAACACATTTTCCATCACTCCAGCACACAGATCCTTTAGTTATTCAACTTGAAAGCTGTAGAAGAGGCAACAGGCACTGGGTACAGTGAATCTCATAAACTACTCATTAATACTAAAATCATGGCGATGCACAAAGAAGTCTCTCCTCTATTAAATCATTTTCATTCTCTACACAATTGATTATGGAAAGTATTCAATTTTCTAATTTGTAAGGACATTTCAGCTACTGGCAAGTGGACATCATCAAAGTCTCCCTTATGTGCTATTACATATATATAAAAATGAATTAATTCCAGCAGGCATATGTTCAAACTTTAAAATTTCATTCACTTTAAAATAGCTGGTTCATCTGCAGAAATGGAACATAAAATGATAACCAGTAATATGCTGGAATATGTCATAAATACTTTTGGAGATAAAAAAAATGATGATCTGTAAAATCAATGCTTAGATCTCAAACAACCAAATTCAATTAATTGAAATACTCCCAGTTTTCTGAATTCATAGACATTTTTTTCCAAAAGAGGTGGAGCAAATGAATGAACTTTCTTACATACATATTTCTATGCAACAACTTTCACCCACTTTACATTTCTGAGTGAATTCTGACTTTCAATATTCTAAACCTGATGTTTTTAAGAGCACACCAACTGGATTGCTGTAGCAACCCTAAATTCTCTAAGGCTACAATAAATTTACTTATAAGAGAAATGTCTCCTATATAACTCTTAATATCACATACACAGATCAGTACTCTACATCTCCAAGTTTTTTTCACATCAAACACAAGGCAATGCAGTACATTACATATGACAGCTAGAGAATGGATGTAAACAAATATGGCATTTCTTCATCTGTTCCTGGTGCTACCTCGTCAACGTGGGAAACAGCAAACAAGTATGAAATATATTTCATATACATATATATATTATCCCTGGGGACAGGGGAGAAAGAAAACTTCCCACGTATTCCCTGCGTGTCATAGAAGGCGACTAAAAGGGGAGGGAGCGGGGGGCTGGAAATCCTCCCCTCCAGTTTCTGCTTTTCCAAAAAGGAACAGAG
>JAYMFT010023390.1:0-16325 GCA_038088735.1 Panulirus argus
TACATATTTGTAGTTTCCCGCATTAGCGAGGTAGCATTAAGAACTGAGGATTGAGCCTTAGAGGAATAATCCTCACTTGGCCCCCTTTTCTGTTCCTTCTTTGGAAAAGTGAAAACAGGAGGGGAGGATTTCCAGCCCCCCGCTCCCTCCCCTTTAAGTCGCCTTTTATGACAAGCAGGGAATACGTGGGAAGTATTCTTTCTCCCCTATCCCCTGGGGATAGAGAGGAAAGAATACTTTCCACGTATTCCCTGTGTATCGTAAAAGGCGACTAAAAGGGGAGGGAGCGGATGGCTGGAAATCCTCCCCTCCTGTTTTCACTTTTCCAAAAGAAGGAACAGAAAAGGGGGCCAAGTGAAGATTATTCCTCTAAGGCTCAATCCTCAGTTCTTAATGCTACCTCGCTAATGCGAAATTAGTGTTCAAGAACAGATGACAGGGCCTTAGAGGGAAGCTTCCCCACTTGGCCCCCTTCTCTGTTCCCTCTTTTGGAAACGTATAACTGGAGGGAAGGATTTCCAGACCCTTGCTCCAGCCCAACCCTTTTAGTTGTCTTCTACACGGAATACTTGGGAGGTATATATGTGTCAGAAGTGGAAGGAACAAGGAGAACTGGGAGACCAAATCAGAGGTGGAAGGATGGAATGAAAAAGATTTTGAGCGATCAGGGCCTGAACATGCAGGAGGGTGAAGGATAGGGTGTACAGGACAGCAAAATGGAACAATGTTGTGTACTGCAGTTGATGTGCTGTCAATGGAATAAACCAGGGCATGTGATGCATCAGAGGTAAAGCATGGAGAGATCTGTGGCATGCTGGGGTATATGCTTCACCCAAAAGTGAACAGCTTACCTGAACATTTGCCCACTAATGCCATGCATGGTTTTTGAAACTTTTTATTTTCCATGTCCACATTATCTAATATATATTTATGGACACCATACAGGCAAAACATGTAAAAATGAAGCACTGGATTGCAGCAATCAGATGTGAAGTTATGTCAAGGATATTCTCCCACCAAAGGAGTCCACTGTCCTACTGATCCTGAATGAAGTGCAGCCTTGAAACTGACTCATAAAAGGGGACCCTTGAGTTGTAAATAAACATAATGATATAAGAAGACCTACCTGACTACTAGAAGTTGGTGCATGAACAGTAGAGGGACTGGGCTGCGGGGATGCAGAGGCAGTGCCACTCACCACTCGCCGACCTAAGATTGGTGATGTAGGCAGACCTCCCCCAAGGCCAAAGAGGATTGTTTTTAAAGATTTCAGTTGGCTGTCTGATGATGGAGCTTCCCTGAAAAGTGACTCTAATGATTTTCAAATAATTCTGCAAGATCTTATATTTTACCTCATTTCAGTAACATTTCTCAGTTTTGCAAAATGGATTGTGATAATAGTTCTCAAAATATTCAAGCATCATACATCTGAACTCACTGTCAGGCTTGTTCTGTCTAATATGATTTCAGTCTCTATCATTATGTCTAGATATCATTCTACACATACATTTCATACTATTACATAATTCACATGATAAATATCATCCTAAGAAGAAGAAGCATATTCATACATCATATTACTTTCAGCCAAACATTACCATCACCTAACATTCGCAACCTCTCTACAGCGCTGGTGGGGGTGTTACATTCTCTTTCCTCATTAGATGTCACCTATTTTTTGCCATTTAAATGCAATCTTTGCTTTTCTTTCTTCCCTTATCTACCACATCTGATGAATACCCCACTGAATTCTATCTTGCTTTTAAGCTTCCTTAACTGCCTAAGTACCTTCTGGCTACTTGACTCCAAAGCAAACATAACCATTACTGGTTATCCCCTTATGTCCTCATTCTAACTATCAATTCTTCTTTCTTTTATCACAGAAACTTTGTCAAACAGTTTATCAGTTCTACAGTCTCCAATAATATATCAATGAGTAATTCTATTTTTTTTCTCCTTTCCTCTCAATCTGATGTATGATCTTCATCCACTCCAAAAATAGCTAAACATTTATGCCTATCAACCTCCGGGTTTATTGTGTCCCATCAAGAGTCCAGTGATAACTCCAATACATAAAATAAATCATTCATGATCATTTACACCCACCAAGCATGCTAAGTCAGAGATTCATACATTGCAGCTGCCACTGCTGAGCCTTGAATTATGAAAATTTGCCCATGAAATTTCAAAAAAGAGGTATAATAGAGGTACCAACAAATTCGTTAATGTGAATGAATTTTGTGAATCACTGCAACTCCACTCTACAGGTTTGTGGAAGATCTTCTTGCTCAAGTTGGGCCATCATTTCCCTATTCTTGCATAGAGTGCAGCCTGGATGCTGTAAGAACCCCATAATAGGGATTCTCAGGGTGTGCAATAATAAGATTAATATAACAGAATTCGAGATTTTAGTATAATTTTTCCAAATATACATTTGTCATTACAAGCTACTGCAGTACTCATACCTTACTTAGATAATCATAAGCAATGTCATGATCTTCTAAACACAGTATAAATGACAGGACACCAATAAGGACACCAATAAGGAACTAGTGGGGATGGGGGCTAAAGGAGGACATGCCCTGGGGTCTACTGCTGGGTGGCTAATGAATGTTCTAGCTTTAAGGTTCCTTGGTAACAGTGTCTAGCAAAAACCTGCCTTGAAAGCAAGGTCTGCATTTCAACAAAATACGTTATAAAAAAGTCTAAATAATAAACTATATTCTGTCTTATGTAAAACCCTTTTAGCAGTAAAAACCTTGTTCTAACAATGAAAATATTGTCTGATCAACAAGAGTGATATAAACTGGTTTGATGTCTAGTGATGATGACTTTTACCCATCTGGGCCCAGCCTTGATGATGACTTTTATCCATGACTGGAGACTTAGAACAGAAAATACTCACTGTGCAATATTATAAAAATCATCCATGAGGTGGGGTGGAGGTGGTGGGTCTGGTACGGTAAGATGTTCCAGGGATGGCTGGTCTGATGTAGTGAGGGCTGCTAAACGAACTCGCAAAAGCTCATTCTCTTCTTGAAGACGTGCAATCTTAGATGCCTCATCACGGTAACTAGCTAGAGTTGGCAACTCTACACTCTGCCAGTGAAGGAAAAAGATATTCATGTATCATACCTGTCTACCTATCACTATATTCATATCTATATCTGTGTTTAAATCTATATTTATACATATTGGTATGTGTTTGTGTGTGTGTAATCACCTATTCATACAGTATCGCGAGGGAGTTTTATACTTGCGATGCCCCACCTATTGAACTTTGTCTACTTTCACACAACTTTTTAAAATATAAGGTGTCTGCATTCAGTTTCATCATTTAGCTTATTCTAGTCATACACCAATTTGATACTATAAAAGTACTTCTTTCAAACTTTTCTAATAAGTCTCATGCTCAGTTTCTTATTCTTACATCTGATTGCTTTATCTTTGCATCTCTTGAACAGTTATTTACTAATGACATTATTGAGCTGGTTTAGAAACTTAAAGATTGTGATCAATTCTTCCCTTCTTTTCTCTCAGCTATCTTTCTTCAGACACCAGCTCTGTTGCCCATCTCTGAACCATCTTTATTAGTTCTTTAAGTCTATTTAAGTGAAGTGACCAAACCTGAAAAGTCTCCTCTATATACCTTCCTCATTCTTCCCTCATTTATCTCCCTCAAGTACTCTTCCACTTTATCTCCCTATGTCACAGGTGGTCTTCCTCTCACATCAACCCCTTTAATCGTACTACCATACCCTTGTGCATGGCTTCCACATGCCCAAACCACCTCAAAATATTAAGTTTCACCCACTCTAGCACTCCATAATTCAGTCACTTTACATTCTCTGCCATATCAGATCTTCCATAATTCAGTCACTTTACATTCTCTGCCATATCAAATCTATCATACACCCCCTCATTATTTTTTTCATTCCTTATAGTCATACCACATGCTCCTCTCAATTAACTCACTTCTACAGTCTGAATTCCTGACCTCTATGACTCATTCCATGTTCATGTCTTGGCTTCATAGCTCAGGGTTGGGATGACTAGGCTGTCCCTTAATGCTTTCATCACTTCCATATTTACACCTCTACCCTTTATGATTCTATCAAGGGACCCAGTGAGTCTTCTACCTCGTACTGCTCTCTTCCTTATCTCTCCTTCCATATCACCAAACTTGCCCAAGATACCCCATATCTATAACAAAGTTAAAGTTTAGTGCACTGTCTTCTCTCACTCCATAGGGCATTGCAAAATCTATAATTTCACTTTGTTTCCCTTCAGACACCAATACCTTACTTTTACTTGCATTCACCTCTAATCAACTTTGCTTACACACGTCATAAAACGCAACATTCTGCAACTCCTCTTCACTCTCAGCAAACTACACCTATCTCTCCCATCTTGATACTGCTACTACTACTACAACTACTACTACTACTACTACTATTAATAATAATAATAATAACAAGAATCATAATCATAATAAATGATAGACGAACAATAACATTTCCCACATATTCCGTGTGTATAATAGAAGACAACTAGGTGTGGGAGCAGAGGGCTGGAAACCCTACCATTCTTGAATTTCTATTTAAAAAAGTTGGAACAAATAAGGGTGCCAAGCGAGGATTGATTTTCCTCCTCAAAGGCTCAAGCTGTGGTATTTAAATGTGTATGGATGTAACCAAGAAGAGAAGAGGGAAGAAAGTGGAAATAAGTTCAAGGAAGAGAACCTGGATGCTCTTGCTCCAAGTGAAACAAAGCTCAAGGATAAGAAAGACAAAGAAAATGCATCATTCGCATATATCCACTATCTAGCTCTCATATGTAATGCACTGAAACCACAATATCCTATCTACAACCAGACCCTACATACCTTTCACAATGTTACCCTGACTGCTTAATACATACCTTTCTTTTAATCTTGATTTCGTACGGATATTTTTTAAAAGAAACTAATATCAAGCACTGATAAGTGATGTTTTCCATTAATACTTTACTAACACAATCAAAAACATCAAAAATAAAAATATGCTATGAAATAATTTACAGAATGTTTACTTTATATGCATACATATGTAAGAATTAATGAAATCTAACTTCTTTTTATTTTTGTGTGTGTGCAAGTGGCATAACCCCAAGGTATGAAGGTATTGCAAGGGTACTAAAACAGTGTTAAGATTAGGTATGGATACTTAGTTATCAGGAATGTAATCCCCTTTTATAATAGGTTTCAACGGCTCAGTTAATGAAAATCTGCATAACATCAGATTTTTCAGGAACATTAATCAATTGCTAAGCAAGAGGTACATATATGAAAAACCATCTCTACTAGAGGCATAGCCCTATGAGAATCCCTTTATTTTCACGACCATTCCTTCCTCTCTATCCTTTTTGTAAAACTGTCTCTTGAGCCATTTCTGACAGGCCCAAGGAAAAGACTACAATGGGTAGTGAGTGATGTGGATGTTCAGCTGCCCCCTGCTGCCAATAACATCACAGACTTAGTCTGGTTGCTTTATGGTTCTTAGTTCTCTATTAACAAACATTTGCTTATATCATAGATAAAATGGCTTAACTCTTAGTGGCTACAACCTATTTAGTGGTAAAATAAGTGTTTTGACCTCCATGTGAATATGAGCTATTTCTGATGCTCAGAGGGCTCTATCTAGGGGGATAAAAATGGTTTTATGTACAGTAATTTCAAAATCTATATTTCACGTACACACATAAAGCAACTCTTACCTGGAAGACAACGGCAAGGAAGTTATGAAGGGAAACCAAGAGTGTGTCCTGCCACTGTCGTGTGAAGTACATGGCAAATGATGGATTTTCCTCCACACCTTTAAGATATGGAAGAACTGAAAAAAAAAAAAAAAAGAAAAATGCAAAACAATGGTCATAAAAAAGTGCCATTCTGAGGCAATAAATGAACAACTAAATTAAAAAGAATACTAACAAGACTTTATTATGAATTACTGAATCTGCCACTTATTAAATATTATGATTGGTAACAGTTTTCAAAGTGAAATTCCTGCTTAATCATTATGAGCAGAAGATATCCAGTCAACATACCCTGTCAAAAACATCCAAAATGCAAACGCTTATGCATTCAAGATTCCATTTAAATTGGCACACGAGTTGCTCGTCTGAAATTAAAGTAGCTAAGTTCTGCACTTTTGTCAGTTACTCCTGTGATTTTTACCCTTGCTCTTCCCTTATAACCACAGTCAACAAGTATTCAACAACAGACACTAAATCTCCCAAGTAATCACCAAATTCTACCTTACTGCATAGTACACTTACTGAAAACTTTTTGGGAAGAACTTAGAGTAAGTATGATAATTGCCTACAGTGAACGTGAATAAAATCAAGACACTAGTATTTGAAAAGTGAAGGAGGTCATTCTGTAAGATCAGTTTGCATGGTGAAAAACTGGAGGCTATGGATGAATTTCCACACATAATATCTGCAAATCAGAGATTCTTGCCTTAGAATCAATGAACTGGAAAACTTACTAAACCATTCCCGCCACTCTGACTGACTCTGCAAGTCTGGAGCCATCTTCTCAAAAAATTCTATCAATTTCTCTGGTTTATTGGTTTGGATGGTGTTGATGACATAGAGTCGTAAAATACTTGTCTCCAGCTTTCGAACACCTGTAATGATGCAATGTTCACTTCATCTTCAAAGATAATGAAAAATTCAATGCTCTAACAAATATCAGCAAACTTCAGGAAGAATAAGAAAATGTTTTGGAAGGAGATTAAGTGTGAGAAAAACAAGAGAACAAATGGAAACATCTGCAACTATAATCATTTATGATCCATTTCTATACACAAGGTGAAACAGGTGAACAAAACTGAAATGTGTATAATTCAACAAGTTAATATACTCATTAACCTAATAACTTCACTGGTGTGCCATCTGAGAAACTGAATATGCAAAAAACATGCTGGAATATCAAAAAATGTAGACACAGAAAAAAAGAGAGGCAGGGAGAGGAGACAGGGAAAAGGATGATGTGAAAGGTTATGTGGCACTTCTTTTTGGTAAAACTGTATAATGAAGGCAATAGTAAAGTGAACAGTGGAAAAGGCAGAGGTGTCTGTGTGTGATGGAATAAAAAAGTAAAGAAAACAGTAAAAAACATGAAGGAAGTGTAAGTGAAGCCTCTCCATGAGAATTTGAAAAGAGGAGATTTGAACAGGATGAAACATGAACATAAGGAGTGTAATGAAAGAATGAATAGAATGATAGGGGAAAGACAGAAAAAGCATATAAAAACTTTGAGAGAAAGGTGAGTGAAAGGTCTCCAGAGAATAAGAAACTAGTAGAAATGTAAATATGAAAGTGAATAAAATGTGATAAAGTAAAAGACTAAAAGATGCAAGATGATGCATTTTGGGTAAATTAATAGAAAAATAATCAAAAGACCTAACATCATCAAAACTGGAGCAATAATAATATTATGCATGACAACTGAGAGGCAGAAAAAATTCATACACAAGAAAGGACATCCAAAGATGTAAGCAGGGTAACCCTTTCATTGTAGATTCTACAGTCAGACCATAGATTATCTCTTGGGTGCAATGGATTTCAAACTGAACACTATCTTGTCATCACGATTAAGATGGTCAGCATCTCTGCAATGTCACAGTATTATGGCAAATAAAAGGAATATTGTTTGACATCGAAGAGGTAAACGTAATTTATGGTCTGACTGTACATTCATATATGGTATTTCATTTTTTTCTCCTTTGGCATGAATCATATGACATCTCACAGCAGCAGTATAAATAAATTACTCAAATAAGTTTTACATTTTAGTTACAAAGATTAAGTGTGGTATTACATTTACAGACACTCAAAATGGATGGGGTAGTGAGGAAAGTTAATGTGAGAGTTTTGGGGAAAGGGCCATGTCTGTAGTCTGTCAAGGGTGAAGGAAGCCTAGAAAGTGAGTTAGTTACTGTATGCTGATGATGCTGGACTTGTAGTAGATTTAAGTAAGAAACTGCAAATGTTGGTTTGGGAGAATGCAAGTTTGGAGAAAGTTGCGAGTATATGTAAATAAAAGCAAGGATATTAGCTTTAGCAGTGGAGAGAGACAGGTTATTTGGAGTGTGATCTTGAATGGAAAGAACTTAAAGAAAGTAATGGGCACTGCAGCAAATGTAACCATGGGAGCTGAATTGAGCCAGAGGGTGGGAGAGGGAGCACACATCCTGAACACACTGACAAATGTGTGGAAAGACAAGTGACTAGCTGCTGGGATAAAGATGGCTATGTTTGATTATAGTCGTACCATTGGTGTTTTATGGATGTGACTTAAGCCCTACAAGATGAAGTACAGAATATGGTGAATGTGTTGGAAATGAAATGCATGAGGACAATATGTGGTGTGATGAGGGTTGATTGAATAAGAAATGACAGGGTAAGAGGGAGGCATGGCAGCAAGATTAGTATGAATGAGAGAGGTGAAGCTGGTATGCTGAAATGTTCTGGAGATATAAAGAGGTTAAGTGAGGAAAGGATCACCAAAAAGGTGCATTTATTGGAAGTGTATGAAACAAGGAAAAGGAAGAAACTAAGGAGGAGGTAGAAGAAGAGAATGAAATGTCCAGCTAGGTGTGAGGCAGGCAAGAGAAAGAGTGGTATAATAGAGGGGATGAGGTGCTGTCCATGGGCTGAACTAAGGCTTATATATAAAGCTGTCTGGGAACATTATGGAAAAAATACAGTATCCCAAAATACTGATCACAAAATATATATAAAAAAAGAAGAGGGATATTAATTCACTAGATGGAAAAAGCTTGTTTCGTAGCAGCAACATCCTAACAGTGCATGATCCTTAAGTACTAAGGGGATGGAAGTGAACAAGTCAGTGATGTTATCCCACGGCAGTCACTAATTGGTCAGTGGGTCCAATATAAGTGACCCTCCATGATTAGTAATGAGTGATTAGCAAAAGGTAAGGAAAGCCAGTACTTCCTCACCAGAAATAGTAAAGGTTGGGAGATCCTGACCCTGATTTTCCTAGAGATTATTTATGAGAATCTCTCATGTTCACAAAACAGACCACAAAGAAGAGAAACAAAACCATAAACAAAACATCTTTGCAAGTCAAAATGTTCTATAATAAAATGGGTTCTTAATAACCATGTTACAATACAATCAGGAAAAAAATCTATCAATGATGTCCTTCTTTTAATTGCTAAACTGAATCAGGGGTAATACCATTAAGTATTCATTATCATAAACTCACAAGGTAAGAGTGTGTGAGGGAGACGAGCAAAGATTCTTCTATCAAGATGTGCCCACAATTCACGAAGTCCTATTAAGTCATATGTCTGAATGCTACTCAGCACTTGGTCAACCAACCGATCCACCTGTAAATATCAAAGAAAATGGCAATGTAATTTAAACATCTGTATTTTACATCTCAAAGCTTCAGGGGACTATTTGTGATAGTTCTCCAATAACCAATTCAAATGAATATAACAGGATTCACAGACATATTCACAAAGCATATAATCAGATCTAACAAAGCTTGTATGCCTTGTAAGAAGACAAGGGGTACAAAACTGAATGTTCCAATTACAGAGGTACTGTATAAGCTTATTGAGTATACCTGGTAAGGCATATGGCAGTGGTGACTGAGAGGGTGGCAGCATGCACATAGCATCTGATAGGAGAGGATCAATGTGGCTCAGAGGAGTTAAAGGATGTGTGAACCATGTATTTGCTTTGAAGAATGTGTGTAAGCAATATATGAAGAAGTGTAGGGATCTCTTTGCGGTATTTATGGATATGAGAAAGTATATAATACAGCTGACAGAGAGATCCTGTCGAAGGTGTTACAAAAATATGGGGATAATGGAAGATTAATTGAAGTATTAAAGTGTTTTTACTGGGAAAGTACAGCATATATGCAAGTATGTCAGGAGAGCGAGTGGTTCCCAGTTAAGGGGGGTTTGCTTCAAGGATGTGTGATATCACCTTGGCAATCTAATCCATTCATCATCAGGGCAGTGAGGATGGCAAATATGAAAGTCTTAGAGCTAGAAGCAGCCTCTGGAGAGTGAGTTGTTTCCAGCAAAGGTGGGTCTGCCTCAAAGATATGTGATATCACCTTGGTTGTATAATTTGTTCGCAGATTTTCTAGCAAGGTTATATGCTGACTCAGCTTATAATCTTACTAAAAAAAATAAGTCTTTTTACAATGTTTAACCTAAAAAAAATTTGTGAACAAAACTTTTTTGATAATACCCTACTGTGAGAACTTCTTAATGTTCCTGTCTTGATAAAAACTTTTAATAATAATATAGTCTTCAGTAATAATAATATAGTCAGTGAAAATTTTATCAAGAATTCTGTAACTGCATGAGCCCAAAGGTAAGGTTAGAGATGAACATTAGTCTGGATTGCTCTCATTATACATTGTCATGTGGGGCAACTGTATTGCACAGTGACTTACCTTTGGGGCACCAGTAGCATTTTCGCATGATAATGTGATCTGGTGAGGCTGAAGGTAAGGTTGTAGGAGAGGTTGTGAATGAGTCTCACGTTTAGGTTACGATTATCTGGTATCTCTAAACTGTTTTTCCTTTTCATTATTCTCTATCTCAATTAAGGCTCGGCCTTAATGTGGACTTTTGTCCATAACTGGAGCCTTCCACATAAAATACTACCATATTCCACCAATATTCAAGATGACATTGTACAAGATCCAGTCGACTAAAGAAATTTATGTTTATATTAACAGTTTATCATTTTTTTTATTATTTCTATAAATTTGTTAAAGGACACAATAATTTCCTTTCTCTGAAAATTAGGTGTTTTTCAAGTGAACATAATATCTCAGTATTAACTTACCCATAAGAAAATAAACTTCTACAGACAGAGTTTTACCAACATAAAAGTAAGTACTATATTTTCACAGTCTGCAACTTGCAGAAATTAAGAAGAACTTTTATGCTAGAAAAAGTTTCAGTGCTATACTTTTCTTAAGTCTGAATAAGTGAAAGATATTCATTATCTGTTCAGATGAAATCTTTATAGGTAGACCATAAAGTAAAACAAAAAGAAATCATATGATCTGAATACCCACTGATTTCCTTACAAGTAGCTACAAGCTACAGATCTAAGGATAAACAAAAACAGCTTAACAGAATTAGCTGTCAAAAATCCTCTGACAGTTCTGAACAGACATACAATTTAGGAATATACGGTTCTATAAAGCTACGTACCCGGAAACCTTTGTCTTTATCAATTTTCAACTCATTATCCAATGATCGGAGAGTGTGGCTAAAGCCTCTGAACAATAAATATTCTTTGACCAGTTCGTCGAGGTACTGTATGTGTGACATGTTTACTTCGCTCAGCTGATTGTCAGGTGGGCGTTCATGTGGAAACTCAGGAACAACGCCAGTATTCATTCAGCCTCTCTCATGAATGCTATGAAAATAATAATATGAATACAAATAAAAAGAAGAAGTAGAAAAAAAGAGGAAGAAGGAGAAAAAGAAAAAGGAGGCAATCCAAAAATTATGAGACGACGGAAATGAACGGGTTCGACCAAAAATCAAAGTACCTGTTGCCGAAATTTCTGTTCAAGGTTTAAGTACAAGCAATGATTTTCTTCTCTTTTTTAATTAATGGCTACATTCAACATCATAATTCCTCATTAGACCAGACTCAGAATGAAAATTCAAACGGGGGGGACCTTAGAAATATAGAAGAAAAGAATAGGCCAGTCTGAGATTTTATGGAGATGGAAAACTTGCATCTCCAAAAAAGTTAGATGTTATCTGCGAGGAAAATGAAATAATAAAAATAGTTCTAAGCTTAAGCAGTACAGGAAAAATGACGGACATTTCTGCGGTCTACCAGCGGATTACCAACGGCGACCCCGTGATCATGTGATGCAGATGCTTGTCCAGCATGATAATAGGATTTTATAATTCGAAGAGTTTGAACGGTTAGCTTTCTCGTGGAATTAGCTGTACCAAATTATATTTCCAAGAGGTGAAAAGGAAAAACTCTACCTCCAAAGAAGAAGGAAAATAATCAAGGAAAGGCAGAGGTTACAAATCTTTCAAGCACGAATGTAGTTCAAACGTAGGACTTGCTTGTGTCCAAAGACAAAAGTGCTTCGGACTCCATTAAAAAGATTACAGGGAAGAGTACAGTATTAGCAATATTTGCATCTTTAGGAAAGTAAATGTTTGAGGCATCCACAGTGGAAGGTGGAGAAAATTCAAATGGAGTTGCTTTTCCAGTAAGTGAAACAGCGAAGGAAAAGTGGACTCACTGACATTTTTAAGAAAAAAAAAAATTGGCTAAAGACCAGAAAAGTTTAACAGTAACTGCAGAAAGGATATGGCATTTCATTTGGTTAAATGAGTGTTTCATCTCACGCAAAACAGGTCTCCATTAATTTCAGGCGCAGATGAAAAAACAGAATACGACTAAAAGAGAGGAAAGTTAATTCAAATGCGAATGATCGGGACTCTTGTCTGAACGTCTTAAGAACATGAAAGGAATATCAATTGAACAAACAGATAATCCTCTAGGAGAAATATATTCCACCATGCCTGCTAAAAAAATTTCTACCGTATGCTTAACAGGTAGTGGATACGCATCGACTGGGTTAGCAACAGACTTACCAAAGAAAATCAAAAAGCGTTTTCTAAATTAATCGAATTTTATTTGAATATAACAAGGCAGAGAGTTGAAGAGACTGGAGTTATCCCCACCCAAATCCAGTAATGTCCCTCTCAAGGCTCGAATAAATCCTTAAATTGGCATAACCAAATAATACTGTATAATACAGTCGCACTCTTATAGCAAAACGTGAACGTTTCCTTAATTCATCCATTTCCCTATTATTGCACATCTATTCGCTGAGGGTGGGACATTATCTCGCTATTCCTCTACTCAATTTTGCAATTTTCTTTCTTTGTTCTCGAGGTTTTGATAAAAAATGTTATTATAAATGAGTAGATTGACTAGTCCTCTGCCGCCTCTCCCATATTTAAGTAACGCTCGATGATTATGGTGATATGATTGGCAAGTGTCACACCAGTGACCTTCGTGGCACCTTTAAGTTCTTGACCTCGCTTTTATTTCCTTAGCATACCCATTATAAAGACTAGATATCAGCATAGTCATTTATCGTGGGATACCATTCTAATCCTGCATGTATGCTTATCCTGAAGAACATATGTCTCTAAGGGAGAACTGTGATAAGCAAGTGGAACAGACAGGTAATGGCGTAAGAAAAGTGTGCATTTATATAACAATAAACACGTATATATCTAAATAACTCAAGCTATAACAGAAATACTAAGTGAAACGTTAAGACAATGTTGCCAAAACAGGAGGAACGATGTAAGAAAGACAAACGAAAAACAAAAATAGTGTTGCCTTTGCTTGAGTAAAGATGACTTCCTCCGGAAACCAATTCTAGCTATCGAACAAGAACTGTGTTTTCTTCTATATGAAATAAAACATTAGCTTTAACACCGTCAATCAATTTCTTGTTGAATGGGTAACAATGGCAGTAAAGAAAAAAAGGATGCTAAAACAATTGTGGCCCTATATCTAAAGAAGCTTAAAAACAAAAATATTTTTTTATATAGAACTTGTAATATTATTTGACCATAAATAACTCAATAATATTTAACTTCAGAACAACAGTAGAGAGAGAACCATTTCTTCGACCACCGGTAAGCCCCTAGGCGAAATGCAACGTATTTGCTGATTGGTCATTCAGGTAAGCCCAGCAATCCTTCGACCAATAGCAATCCATATTCCTTTCAGTGGCTGTAGTAGTTGCTTCTCTCACAGCTGATTCCTTTGCAGACGAACGGATAGAGGTAAGCTTGTGGAGGATTTTGTTTTATAATAATGAGACGTTGGAATATGTTTATATATATTTGCTTTACTTGTTTAGAAATCCTAGTGACAGTGTTCAATAAAGGAAAATGTAAGAACGGTCTATCCGTATATTGGTATGATTTGCATCCAGGGTACGTACTTAGCAGAGGTGCAACTCTTGTATAATTTTACCCATTTACGTTCTGGGAAACTTCTTATCGAAAAACATAAGTTACCTTAAAAAAGGCCAGATCCTTGCTGTACGGATTGATGGGTTTATTTTCATGTCTCCCAGTTACCAAAGCCAAGTTAATTATCAAATATAGTCCAGTAAGCTACTGAAGATGTATTCATTTAAGCCAATGTTATTTTACTGAATAGTTGGTACTATCCTTATGTTGCCGACTAAAATATTTTCATGAATTTCACTTTATTACAAGAGTTATTGATTTTTTGACGGAGGGGGATGCTTTGCCAGTTTCGGACGAGGGGAAACATGTTTGAATTGTATGATAATTTACTAATTTAGCTACACATGCCTCTGACCGGATCACTCATAAAATTGTATCAGTACTCTCAAAACAGTTTATATCAAGATACAGAGATGACATAAAAAAAATATTTTCAAGAATCTTTAGTTTTTCCAAACAAAGTGGATGGGGCTTTGAATTTACCTAAAGTGTATTGAAATATAACTCAATCCAGATTTAAGCTAATTTAGAGGTAATGTACAAAGGAAATTCAAACCTTGGAAAAGTAAAATTTTGCTCCAATTCATTATTAACTTTGGGTATTGAGTTATAATGTTCTGCAAAAAGAAAAGAAAACAGATCAAGATGTACGTCCATGAATGGACAAATTATAATGAATTGAAGCATTATATTTGACTGAATGATATTAAAAAGCTACTAAGGGTAATATGTGTTGGGTTTAAAGAAAAATTGAATAATGCACATATAGAATATCACTTGAAACAAAAACTCAAAGTGTTTTACGATCCATCCTTCCATCACATCTTTTGTTTCCTCCCTTCCTCTTTGGTCACTCCATAACTGACATGTACACCCTCTTTGTCTCTCCTCATTTATTCCTTCCATATGTCCAGACCATTTTACCGCACTCTTTACTCCCTAATTTTTTCACATCTCTCTTCTAACTCGTTCACCCATCCCACTAGATGTTGTCCTCATCCATTTAATATCCAGCACATGCACACTCTTCTGCACATTTTCCATTTAGGACCCATGCAACACCATCATTAGTACTATACCATCAAACACCCATCATCACTCTTACAAACAGTGACCTCATTCTTCATTCACTCATTCTCACCCAAGACGTTTACCTACACACCCACCCTGTAATTTGCTTCAGCTCTTACAGTTCCATATGCTCCTAGGTATCTAAAATAATCCACTTCTTCCAGGTTTATTCCATTGAAGTTCACACTTTCACCAACTTGTCTCTGTACCCTGCTAAACCTCTTTACAGTAAATATATTCAAAATATACTCCCAACTTCCTCCTTTTCCATGCACTCATAAACTTAGGCATCAGTTTCTGCAGTTTTTCACTTGAGTATACAAGCAGAGGTATGTCATCCCAAGTTGAGTATACAAGCAGAGGTGTGTCATCTGCAAGCAGCTACTGACTTTTCTCCCATCCTCTCCCCACCCCCACCCCACCTGATTTCTGACCAGCCCCTCTCCAAAACGTGAGCTTTTAGCTCTTGCACCACCCCATCTGTGAAAGGTTAAATATCCTTAGTGTCATCACATACCCTCAATGCAGACCCACCTTCACCTGAAACCACTACCCCTCCTCTCTTCCTGCATGCACTCACGCCTGACACTTGATGAAATTTCTTCTTTGCTTCTAGTAGGTGTACTCCCAAACCATATTCTGTATTGGTAGTGCACTATTCCCAGTACATTCAGCAGTCCTATAAATACTCATTATACCTACTCTTCATGTTTTTTTATGCTTATTACCAGCTCCCCATACGCTCACCTTATTAGGTGATGTTTTCTTTTCTTTTTACATTATTTATCTCCTTCCAAAACATTTTCTTTTAACCCGAGAAGTTTGCAAGTACCAAGTCATCCCATCTATTGTTTGCTCTCTTTTCAGACTACCACCTTCATTATTTCATGTACATCACCATATCAGTTATACCCCTTCCCTACAGGTAACACCCGCACACCTCTTTCTTCCCCTTCGTTAGCATCTTAGGTTCCTCATCCCATTGCTTTCACATGCCCACATCCCACCCCCTGTATGTCACACATTTGTCCTTTTCACATGTGAGCATTGTTTTTTTAACATCAAGGCTGGGCCCTAATTGAAATATAGAGAAAATTGAGAAAGGGGAAAAAACAGACAGGGAAAGTATTTACAAATTTTTGAGAAAGTGAAAAACATGTCTCTTGAAAT
>JAYMFT010023412.1:0-16325 GCA_038088735.1 Panulirus argus
ATATATATATATATATATTACACACACACACACACACACATTTGAACGCCGAAACCACAGCTCCCTATCCAGAAACAGGGCCCAGAGACCTTTTTCATGGTTTGCCTTTGCCCCGGACGCTTCACATGCCCACCCGCGCTGTCCATTGACAGGGAACGACATCGTTCCAATTCACATTATCCCGTGCACGCGTTTCACCCTCCTGAATGTTCAAGTCCCTATCGATCATAATCTTTTCTCCTTCATCTTTTCATCTCCAGCTTGGTCTTCCCGTTCTCCTTTTTCCCTCCACTTCTATCACACATATCCTTTCTGTCAATCTTTCCTCATTCATTCTCTCCGTACGTCCAAACCATTTCAGCACACCTCCAGCTCTCTCAACCACTCTCTTTTATTGCCACAAATTTCTCTCACCCTTTCATTACTTACTTGATTAAACCACCTCACTCCACATATTGTCCTCAAATATATAGTTTCCTACACATCCACCTTCTGCACAAACTTATATATAGCTCATGCCTCGCAACGTTATGATATTGTTGGAACTACCGTTCCTTCAAACATGCCCATTTTTGCCCTCCTAGATAACGATCTCTCTTTCCACACATTCTTCAACGCTTCCAGAACCTACGCCCCCTTACCCACCCTATGACTCACTTCCGTTTTCATGGTTCAGTTCGCTGCCGTGACCACTCCTGGGTATCTAAACCACTTCAGTTCGTTCTGTAAGATGGTCTGGCCTCTATCACGATCTTCGAGACCCAGGTTGTCCTAACCCAAGGAGTCGTGTAACGACGTGCCCCAGGGTCGTGACGCCTGGTTAAGACGTTCCTACGATTTGATTAGGTTTTGGTGATGAAAGGGAAATTGTACAGCGCTGAAAATACATACATTGACACACGTTATGGACTGTCCGAGCTACGCTATCGTGTCTCCACCTCACAGCCGGCGACGCTACGCGGTGTTGGGTGGGTACCTACGAGTTGTCACTCCTGGTTAAGACTCTTTCCCGTCGGGAATCCACTGCCGTCTGTGGAAGCTGAGATGAAATAAGGATATGTGCATTCAGTCGCACACACGTTTCCTAAGCTCTGATGATGAGGCGACCATTAAAACAGTCGTTAAATCGTATTGGACTTCGGTAATCCCCTGTGCCACAGTTTATCGATGCGTCCAATCAAGTTTGAGAATGTAGCTTTGGAATCTTACCTGTGTTGACATGGCCTTCCCCCGTAACTTAGGCTTTCCCTGATAGATACTGAGCAGACATACTGAGATGGCTCACTGTAAGAAACCACTGACCTCATTCGAAGATGGAGCGCAATTTCTGTGGTCTCTTCACTCTTTCACAAGTTCGTCACATTAACAGAGATTACTGTGTCTTCTTGGATTTTTTGGTCAGGCTTCGCGAGGTCATATCAGTTTGCCCTTTGTGCGTGTGCTCTAGGTTCCAAAGTGAAGGTCAGGTAAGTTTGGAATCACTATGTATGATTACTATTTCTGTATTACGGGGAGAGAGTTTTACACTCGTGTTGCCCCGTCTCTTTAGCCTTGTGTATATGTACCATGTCTTTACTCATATATATATATATATATATATATATATATATATATATATATATATATATATTTACTACGTTATGATCACAAGCTAAAATATTGTTCTCTTTTGTCAAAATTTGCCCAGATTGCTTTGATATTTTGAGACTGTTTCGAATTTTTTGCGTCCTTCATTATTCTGCCACAGTTCATTTTTCGTCATTCGATGTGTTAAGAACTTGATAACGCGCGCGAACATTTGCTCGAATGTGACACACATGTCTTGTGGATGATTACATGGCTTGCAGTCCGACAGAGAGGCTCTGGTGTGATATTTGAATAATTGTATTTCCTCGTCCCATCCGTAAATTTGAGAACTTTGAGACATTAGATGAACGTAAATTTAAATGTGGCTTCATTGTTACCCAGAAAGAGTTTCCCCACATGAACCGCAGTTGGAGTCAATTAGGATGAATTTAGTTGTTTCAGGAGAACATTCTCTTTCTTTTTGCCAAAGTCTTTTAAATTTTTTTTTTTGCCCCGGCCGCAAGAATAAAGATTTAGATGCGGTCACCGTATTATAGTGAACGTGCAGATGTGTTCTTATTATTATGTGAGTTTTGCGGTTCTGGTTTAAAGGAAATTCTTCTCTCTCTCTCTCTCTCTCTCTCTCTCTCTCTCTTTTTGTATTTTGTATTATTTCAGAAACTCCCGGTTTGGCATGGTGTAGTGGATTAGTAGTATGTGCCATACCGGAGGGATGGAGGTAGTGTGTGCCATGGTGGGTAGGTGTGTGTCATACTGGGGTGGTTTGTGTCCTACTGGGATGGTGGGTGCCATACTAGGCAGATGTGTTCCATACTTTTCCTCCATTTTATCAACGATTTCCTCTCTTCCACAAGTAACCAAATGCACTCCTCCGCTGACGACTGAACGCTGCATTCCTCCACATCCTTCAAATCTGCTCCTCCTCCTCGCACTCGATCTGCATCTCGTCTCGACACAACTTCGTCAGTCTGACTTGGAGGACAGGATATCTCAGTGGGGTAAACGAAATCTGGTTAAGGTTAATGCCTCCAAGACCCAGTTTTTAACCATCTCAAGCTTCCTCTCTTCTTTGACGGTTCCGTAATTCCACCTCTTGACTCAGTGAACATACTTATACTTGGTAATACTCTTCCTTGGCAACCCCACGTGACGGAGATAACGAAGTCTGCTTCTAAGAAACAGGTTGTTCTGTTGAAAGTGCACATTCCTTTTCTTATTGTACAGTTGCTCCGTTTATACAAAGGATTTATCCGTCCTTGTATGGAGTACTGTTCTCACATCTGGGGTGGTTCTAGCTCTGCACTCTTAATTGACAGAGTTTAGTCGAATGCGGCCTGATTTGTAAACTCTCCCAGGCTAACTCCCAAACTTGACCCGCTTGCCCTACGCCGCAGTGTTGATTCACTCTCCCTCTTCTATAGGTATTACTTTGGCTTTTGCTTCCGAGAGCTGGCTGTTTGTGTGCTCACACCACTAGCAAGACCACGCTATACTCGGCAAGCTGCTGTGTCACACGATTAACGGTTGGCCGTTGGTACCTCAAGGGTAGGCCGTTTTGATAACTGTTTCTTTCCCTACATCTCAAAGCTTTGGAACTTTCTACCCTGTGATGTCTTTCCCAATAAGTATGACTTGGCTCACTTTAAAAGACAGGTTTCTCACCTCCTCCAGAGTTCGTAAGTACTCTCCCTCCACTCTTCTTTTTTCCCTTTCATAATCCTCTCCCTACATTCCAAGTTAAAACCAGGCCTTGATGTGGTGGATTCTTGTCCATGACTGGAGCCCCCATCTTTACCAAAAGAGATACTCGGCTGGTGTGTGTGCCTTGCGGCGCCGAGTGTCAGAGCATAAAGTTTCTGCCTCAGTGGTTTAATGATTGTTGTCCCACTGCTTACATGATACTTACGGGGGGGGGGGGGTTCTGCGGGTTACCACTGGCGTAATGATAAGTGGCTGTGTGGCTTACCACTGGAGTAGTAATACATGGCCGCGTGACTCTCCTATGGTAAAGTAATCAGTGGTTGTGTGCAACACTAATGAATGGCACTAGCTGTTACACTTGAGAAATGTTGGTTTTCGAGGTGTGAATGAGTCTGATGCGAATATTCAACAGAGTGACTTGAATAATGTGTGTAATGCAATCGTAGACAATTGGACAATTCTTCGATTCTTGGTTCGTGAATTATGCGAAGAGTGTAACGACAGTGGTTAGGGGTAGTATTATAACGAATTCTTGCGATTGGTGTTGATGGTAATTCGAGTGTGTGACGTACGTAGTCTCTGGCTCGCGAGATGAGGGTGTGTCGTGCCTCGCTGTCACACCCGCCGCACATCCCTCACCCTCGATGACACGTTGGCCCCAAGACTCACTGGCTTCCGGGAGGTGTGTGTGTGTATGTGTGTTTGTGGGGTGTGGTGGGGGCAAGACGGATCAGTCGTCCGTCTCACGTTTAAATATTACTTGTGACGTAAGAGCCTCAGGGCCTCGTGTGACGGGTGTTGTGCGGTGCGTGACCCCAGCAAGACACTGGCTCGGGAGGGGAGTACTTTTGTGCGTGTCCCCAGAGGACAACCCAAGCTGGAGTAGGAGAGACTGTAACTGCGTGGCCAGCAGCTTCCTGGAACGGGACCCGGTGACTACTGATGTGGTTATGATGGTGATGGCTGCATTCACTCGTTGCCGCGTCCCTAAGTACCTCAGGGGGGGGGGGCATCTCCTCCTCCCCCTTAGTGTGCATGTCTATGTATGTCTCTCTTTGGGTCACTCGCCATCGCCAGTCTCAGAACGCCCACCCCTTGCCAAAACTCGCCATCCTCCCAGGGAACGCTGTGTGCGTCTTGGATTGAAAGATAACTTTTTCAGGAGCTCAAAAAAGAAATAAGAATTGGATGGTAGAGAGAGTGGTAAGGAAACTCCCCCCCCCACCCCACCCCCCACCTGTGTGCCTCAACAGGAGAAGCGCGCGTGTATCCTTTTGATGCATCAGTTCAGAGATGATTGCCGGCGTGTGGTAATTTATAGGCGGTAGAGAAAAATTGTACGCTGTTAGAGTCGGAATATATTAACGTTAAGTGAGTGGAGCGGTTTAGTGGTGACACGGTGCGCGGGTGTGTGTTGTGTTGGCAGGCACCTCTGCTGGTACCTACCTACCTACTACTGGTGGAGTCCTTGCACCCTCGCCCTCCCTCCCTCCCTCCCTACACCTCTCTCTCTCTCTCTCTCTCTCTCTCTCTCTCACTCTCCCTCTGCTTGCTGCTGCCCCGGACCAGCGCGAGGATTATGGCCGACATAAGATATATATCTTTTAACTCCGAGTGTACACGGGGCCTCACCATGGCCGCTTGCTCTCCCGCTGTCGCCACACTTGGACACCTAACGGAGTCGACGTTGATTGTCTTTAGTTCTCTGTTGTTTGTGCCTTATGGGTTCTTGTGCATGTCGAATTGAGTATGTGATCATTTGTACGGTAGGCGCATCGTACGTAGCCGCCAGACTCCATTCTTCGCTGCATATTTTTTCCTGTCTCGTGAAAATCGTTGTTACATTATTATGCGTAAATAAGTCTTTTATGAGCTTGTAAATTTTAACTTTTCGAATGTTATCATTTCCTTCTAACATTAGATTACTGAGGAACTCAGAGCTCCATGATTAGGCAGATTATGGGTGTTGATGTGAGGGAGGGAACACGTTCTGTAGGGTGTCTCTCACCGCTGCTGCCTGACTTTTCATGTAAATAGGTGGCATCACGTTTAAAGGTCATCCTCCTCCAATGGTCTTTGCACTCGTGCTTTTTTCATATTTCGTAGTTTCCCCACGTCAGCGAGGTAGCGCCAGGAACAGACTGAGAAGGGCCGCACCCGCTCACATCCATTCTCTAGCTTTCATGTGAAATGCACCGAAACCACAGCTCCTTATCCACAACCAGGCCCCCACAGGCCTTTTCATGGTCTCCCCTGGCCGCTTCACATGCCCTGGTTCAGTACATTGATAGCACGTCGATCCCTATCCCTATATACCACATCGTTGCAATTCACTCTATCCCATGCACGCCTTTCACCCTCCTTCATGCTCAGGACCCGATCGATCAGTTCATTTTTTCACTCCATTTCTCCAATTCTAATTTGATATCCCCATTTTCCTTGTCCCCTCCACTTCCAACTCATATATCCTCTTTGTCACGATTGCATATGTATAAAAGGAAAATTATTATTGCCTGTTGTGAGAAGAAGTCCTTTCTGAAAAAACATGGAGATTAAGAGATACCCAGTAGCCTCTCTCTCATAAAGGGACGCTGGTTGGAAATGCGGACGCTCTGAATAATCAGATTAATCCCGCCAGCATCCAAAGAGACTTGGTGTTACGAATTATCATATGCAATGATTCTGATGAAGATTTATGAGATATTCGTACCGTAGTACCTTGTAACTAGTTATGTGTTCCCGTGTAACATGGAAAAAGAATATTATACTCTGCTGCCATCAAGGCCCCGGTGGTCACAACCCCCTCATAGGGAGGGTCATTATTAGTTGTGGAAAGGGTGAACCAGTGGGAGTCGTGGTGTCAGGGAGCAGGTGGGCATATCCAAGTCGTTCCCCCTCCTGAGATTAAATCTCCCTGGACGCGTAGGCGTCCGACACGATGCAATTTTGCTGCACGCGATTGGCTCGTGCAATTACGTATGGTCCTGAGTGTGTGTGTGTGTTATTGTTACGGTGCATCGGTAATTCGGTTAAATACGCGGGTTTCACCGGCTAATAATGGCAGCCACGGCCTGCCATACGTTATGGCAGGCCGTATACAATCATGGGACGGGCCTGGCATTATTATTATTATTATTATTGATCCCGCGGTACATGTGTGACCCCCCAAGCGAAATGTAGGGTAGATGCTGAGAGACGACGACGAAGACGACGACGATGACGCCGTCCAGCTCAGGTGGGGGCGCAGTGCGAGCTGGATTGTGCTTTGCATCCAGAGGCTTTACGGACGTTAATAGGGGATGACAACGACGACGGTTAGGCAGAGCAGAATTTAATTTCCATTTCTTTTTTTTTATGGTGGTGTCTGGCATCTATCATTATACCATATGCCGTGCGCGCGCGCCCCGCGCCTCCTCCCTCCCACTCACCCGATGGTGACCGTACATGACTCTGGCTGGATTCGGAAAGATTTGTGAAGTTTCAGCTTCTCGATCTCTAATTTCTGTCTTTGCTCGTTGCTTCTTCGAGTGAGAACTTCCTCAATAAATGTCTTTTTTTTTTTTGTAAGTTCATATTAGATTTCTCTTTTACGATGTCGATCGTAAATTACTCCTCATTTAATGTACATTGATATTCAATAGTTCGTATCGGGAAATGACCCGTATCTTGACCACATCCTGTTAGCTGGCGACTGAAGAAGAAAAGAAAAAAGAAAAATACCCTCTCGCATCTTATTTGTTGAATTGATTTTTCTGTTAGAGAAGTGACGAATCCTTCGCTGCTCTACGATGCGGTTCCACTTCGTGACGGACGACCCGGTATCGACACTTGCCCACCATCCACACAAAAGCTTGGTTGTCTGTATCACAAGACGTCGTCACAATGTAGGTATTTAATGACCCCCGGTTGTGCCAAAGGGCAAGACCTGCTGGTGCCATCTAGTGAGCTATGCGCACAACTAGGCTTGTATCGGTTCAGCAGGTGTTTCTGCGGTCGGAACGTAATTTGCATTACTGAACACAGCTTTGTATCTAATCAGGCTATCGCAGCGAAGTATTTTTACGCTTGTTGACTCACTTGAGACACTAAAATATACGGTGATGAAACTGCATAGCAGTTATGCGTAACCAGAGCAAGTGGTTGATAGTACACAACGGGGAGTATTCACATGCGAACGCCTGAAACTGGGTAACACTGTAGGATTTATTTGTAGTCTATTCATCTTGTTAAAAAGGATGTTCCTTGTGGTCTCTGTTCATAACAGAACCTGAACTTTGAGTTCTTTGTTATTCAGAACCTGAACTTGAGTTCTCTGTTCGTCACAGAACCTGAGCTTGAGTTCTCTGTTCTTCGAAACCTGAACTTGAGTTCTCTGTTCGTCACAGAACATGAGCTTGAGTTCTCTGTTCTTCGGAACCTGAACTTCTTGAGTTCTCTGTTCATCCCAGAACCTAGCTTGAGTTATCTGTTCACCACAGAAGATGAGCTTGAGTTCTTTGTTCCTCAGAATCTGAACTTGAGTTCCCTCTGTCTTCCAGGACCTGAACTTGATTTCTCTGTTCCTCAGAACTTGAGCTTCGAGTTCTCCGTTCTTCAGAACCAGAGCTTTGTCCGTCTGCATATATATGGTGTCACAAGACAAAAAAGAATAACTCGTTCACATTTTGGTAAATTTATTGAATAAAGAAAACTTTATTTAGTCGTTAAACAGTTTTCCGAAACTGGATTTAAAGGAACGCTGCTTGGGTGGCGCCTGTCGACCCATCTGAGGCAGATGGAGTTCGTGTATGGAGGATGGCAGAGTCCAACATATTCACTCGCTGTTTCCTACTCTCACACCAGACGATAAAGCGCATATCGACATCGAACGGTACAGATCTGGACATGGTACGTTGCAGATCTTGAAACGGTACGGTACAGATCTTGACATGGTACGGAACAGATCTTGACATGGTACGGAACAGATCTTGACATGGTACGATGCAGATCTTGACATGGTACGATGCAGATCTTGACATGTTACGGTACAGATCTTGACATGGTACGGTACAGATCTTGACATGGTACGGTACAGATCGTGACACGGTGAGGTACAAATCTTTAACGCGGTGAGGTACAAATCTTTAACACGGTGCGGTATACAGACCTTGAGCATATTCAGCCGCTGTCAAACACTGCTGGCGCCCAACTCCGATATTAAAATTTCGAGTGGCTGGCGAATTTATTGCGAAATCATGATCATTGTGTAATGAATTATTGCGAAGGTTCCTGAGCGAGTCATTCAAACTGAGAGTGTGTGTGTGTGTGTGTGTATTCAATACCGCAGCTGTCACTTCCCCCCGATAAGACATAAGAAGTATGTCTTAGCGTGTCTCCTCGAGTGTCTCGAGTTCAGACGATTGTCTACTCGGCCTTCAGTTACGACTGAAGGTATTAAGAAGTTGACGATTGTCTAGAATCCTCTCTCTTTATATTTGTCATCTTCCTAAGCACCAGCTGATATTCATTGTCTGATTATGTAGTAGTCAAGAGGTAATAGTAGTAGCAGCAGTGCTGAATTGATAGGTCACTCATTGATTGTCAGTATGTTGTAGAATGTGTGTGATGAACCTCATCGCTAATGTGTGTGTGTGTGTGTGTGTGTGTGTGTGTGTGTGTGTGTGTGTGTGTGTGTGTGGATGGGTGGGTGGGGGGGAAGACGCACCTCAGCAGAGCCCAATGGTGAGGAGGGTGTTTTGTAGTCTGACCTGTACGTATATGGCCGGGGATGTCCGCCTCCTGAGATGAGGGACTAAGGGGACGGGACGGATGGGAGGGATGCTGCAGACGACGGAGGCTGAGAGCGGCGGCGGCGGCCGTGGCTGCTGTGATAAGGGGAGATAAGAGGGAGTGGATGGGCAGCGAAGATATGGGTGATGAGGGGGATTGTGTGGGTGGCGGAGTTTCCCGGGGGCGGCGGCAGTGGCGGAGGACGTCGGGCGGCCGTGCTTTCCCGTCTCCGTGTTCAGCGGTCATATCCATTTGGCCTCTCGCCCACCCCACAGGCCGTGAACACCACCGTCACCTCCCCTCACTGTACTGCGCTCTGCTGTGTCATAGAGCCCTGCCGTTGTGACCTGCCTCACCTGCCTGCCTGCTTCACCCGCCTCCATACGTCACCTGCCTCACCCACACCTGCCTTGCCTTTGTCACCTGCCATTCACCCGCCACCCACTTCATACGTCACCTGCCTCACCCGCCACCTACCTCACCGATCACCTGTCAGCATCCGTGTCCTTAGGCAGGTTTTGGCCGCAGTGGGTGGGAGATGGTTTGGCGATGGGTGGCGAGGCCGGGTTGGCTGACCCCCATCCGCTCCCCTCCCCTCCCCCCCCCCCCACTTTGCGGTGACAACCCTGACGTCACCCGAATCATCACCCAGTCTTTACGAGTTGATGAATGGCCCACAGTGACATGCGGGGGGGGAGGGGGGGAGGTGAGGTTATCAGCAGCAGTGCAACGCGCGTACCTCCCTCTCGCCGTTGCATCGCCAGATGTGTGATGGTGTCACAGCCATCGTTCTGGCATGACTTGTGAGCCTTAAGGCGTTATCTCGCGAGGTATTAGTAAGCAAGCAGTGTGCTATCTCGTAAGAGTGAGTTCCTTTTGTGTGCAGGTGTCGTGATTCGGTGTTTATATTAAAGTGTGTGGGTGTGTGTGTGTGTGTGTGTGCGCGGGAAGCGCCCCTCCTCTCACGCGAAATTGAATAGGTAACTTTTATGAATAAATGCTGAACTTTCTCCTTTTTATGAAAAGCGTTTTTTTTTTTTTTAACGGCCGCGTTAGCGGGGCCATTAGCGTTTGAGACAATGGAGCCGTTATGATCCAAATTACTTTCGGAATGGTTGCGCATCAGTGCGGCTGGGAGAGAGGAGAGGCAAAAATGTAGGCTTGTGAAACTTCCGTTTTCTCCTCGGTATAATGTGCCGGGCTGCCCTTTTGCGGTGGGGAGCTGCTGACCTGTCCAGTAATAGTTTTAATTATCAGGTAGTGAGAAAGTGATGGTCAGGGGGGAGGTGTTCAACAGGGTGTAGGTGGGTGTGAAGTGTGTTTGTCAGTGGTGCATTGGCCTGGGCTCGAGCAAGCCTGGTCCACACCCACCACAGGTGTGAGGATGGTGCAGTGGCCTGGGCTCGAGCAAGCCTGGTCCACACCCACCACAGGAACCATTCACTATCCCACTCACTCATTGCGGTGGTACACGACCATTAAGCACGACAGTACGACCCTTGACCAGATTCCAGATAGCGACGTGTGTTCGTTTCTCGAGTTCTTAATAGTATTAAAAAGTATTATAAAGTATTTAAAGTATTCGGGATTATTTCAAAGCACGTGATGCGCTTCGGGGTTTTAAGTGATCGCTATCTGGAGGTCACGTAGCGCATGTCCCCCCGTGATTACATTTTTGTCTTCCTAAGATTACATTTTATGGATTCCTGAAATTACATTTTTGTCTTCCTAAGATTACATGTTATGGCCTCGTAAGATTAGATTTGGTCCTAAGATTACGTTTTATGCTGAGTGATTCACTTCTGATTTCCGAAGATTATAAACTTTTTTTGTCTTCCTAAGATTACATTATGTGTTCTCAAGATTGCATTGTGTGTGTGTGTGTCTTCTTAAAGATCACAATTCTTTTTTTTTTGTCTTCCCAAGATTACATTTTGTAAGTGTCCACCGCTGCATGCATATAATGTATACGTAGATACTGTGATTTTCAAATTATATTTGGAGTTTGTCTTCCGGTCCGTTATCTTCGTCATGATTACCTTTGGTAAATCACGATTCCTGAGCCATGAGGAATTAGCTCAGACAGTCACTTGAGCATCGGTCGCTACTTGCGGAGCAGTGGCGTCAGAGGTGGGTCTCCCTTGCAACGGCTTGTAACTGACCACCTCCACACCTGTCCTTGCAGGCATGTTAACCTGTCAGTCGCACGTCACGCCCGTTGTACATACACACACGTCGAGAGAGCATCTCGGCTCTTCACCACTACGCCTTGGAGAGCTTCAGTCGTCGTCCGTGAGGCCGGCCCCCGTCCCACACTTGAAGGCTACAGCTTGCTTCCCCATCACTGATAGTTCTTGCTATTCCTCATGTATGAACTCCACGGAACATCAAGCTGAAAGCATATCAGACTTCTGGGATTCTACACTTTTCTTACTGTTATTACACCACACTTCGCTGTGTGATATAGAAAATCTTCAGCCGTCCGGAACATTGCATCTATCTCGGACACGCGAGCTCTGGCGACCGAGTGCGATATATTCTCTCTCTCTCTCTCTCTCTCTCTCTCTCTCTCTCTCTTTTTTTTTTTTCTCTCTCTCTCTCGCCCTTTATCATCACACCATTTATGTTCACACCGGATGGAGACACCGCGAGACACATCTTCACTACACCCTTGGTAAAACCTAGATTTGCTTCGACCCTTATCTGACTCATTTTTTGCTACCCACGACAAACGCATCTTCACAAAACCCCTTCGTCAAACGCATCTTTACTGTCGACGAACGTATCTTTACTTCACCCACAGCAAAAATCACCACCCTGTCGTCAAACACATCTTTACCTCACCCACAACAAACATCTTCACTACACTCATCAAACGAATCTTTGCTTCGGCTTTAAACAAACGCATCTTCACTACATCCTCGACACCGCTAGCCAATAAATAACCATCTCAGTTTCTCTTGTTATATGTAGAAAATCAATTTTTCTCTCCACACACATACCTGACTCGTCTTGGGCAGACGGAGCAGCCGCTTCTGAAATACTTCCACCCGCGTACCGCCCTTCCGTACTCTTTATAGTGATTATCTCCTCCGCCAGGAAACATCTGGTGTCCCTTGGTGCATGTCTTTCCGTTCATAATTATCTCGTATTTCATATAAATTGACCGTTATGGTACCTCCTTCCTTCCTCCCTCGAAGAGCCAAGCCGTGCAACTTCCCCACATTTAATTCTTCTTTCTTCCTATAGTCTTTCTTCCTCTTAACAGTCGGGCCGAGAAACACCTGAACTCCCAAGCTCAGGCTGGCGTGTATATATATATATATATATATATATATATATATATATATATATATATATATATATATATATAGCGTTGATGAGATGCCCTTAATTAGGGCATCCAGTTGTCCATGTCGTATCAGCTGACATAGAAATTACAAGTTGCGGTCTTGTTAACTTCTACAGGCGTTAGAGGAATAGGGGCGTCAAGAGGAACGAACAATGTATGAGTTATGCGCGTGTATTGCCGAGCGTGTGAGTGCTGTAAATCGTTTGCAGTACATAGCGTGTAATTATCTATTTGTAATCACCTATTCGTACTGTACGGGGTGGAGGTTTTTCACTCGTTGGTCCCCATCTCTTGAACGTACTCCCTTCTTCCTAGATTTATGTAAGGTGTCTGCGTTAACCACGTCCTCAGTTATTTCATTCCATTCATCCACCGCTGTTGTACCATAAGAGTACTTCCTCACATCTTTATTGACAAGTTTCATGATAGATTTCATGTTATGTCTTCTGCTGTTCTCTCTCTACGTCTTTCTAAGTGTTTACTGTCCAAGCTCTCGATCTGTATTAAACACTTGAAGGCTATGATCAGGTCACCCCTCACTCTTCTCTCTTCCGACGTGGGTAAGTTTAAAACCTTCAGCCTTTCCCGGTAACTTAGCTGAAGGTGACACCATTTTTTCTTCTTTGTCCTCCTCTAGACCTTCTCTGTTAGCTCTCTGTGCTTCTGTAGGTTCGGTAACCAAACCTGAGAAGCATATTCTAGTTTTGTCCCTAGGTAGAATATGAATAGTTTGTTGAATATTTCCGCATCCATATACATGAAGTCTATTCTTATGTTTACCAGAATACAGTTTGTCTCTCCAAGTATTCCCCGACTATGGGACAAGCGACAGGTTGGGGAAACTGTCCAATCCAAAGTCTTTTTAGCACACGGATTCTTCAAGCTTGTTTCTTGCAATATGATGATTATATCAGTGCCTTTTGTCGCTTTTGAACTTAATGAATCATGTACCTGGCCAGCTTCTGATGTGTGTGTGTGTGTGTGTGATTATTATTTGTATATTACGGGGAAAGAGTTTTACACTCGTGTTGCCCCGTCTTTTATCCTTGTATATATTTACCATGTCGTTACACCTGTAATGTATAAACACACACACACACACACACACACACACACACACACACACACACACACACACACACACACATCCTCGCCTATGACAGGTACCCATTTTATCGACCAGCCCCTTGGGGAGGATGAACAGCTGGGTGGACTGTGGACCGGCAGCCGCGACCAGAACTCGAACCTGTGCTGGTTTAATTCCAGGCGTGTTGGTGCGAACGCCCACTGCTACACCACGGAGGCCCCTCTATGTGTGTGTGTGTGTGTGTGTGTGTGTGTGTGTGTGTGTGTGTGTTATAGGAAAGGATTATAGTGGTTATAGGAATGCAGTAATTAATGTTCATTTGCACGTTTTATTTTTTTCCCCTTTTTAAGTTAAGGAAGACGAGCCTTTACAGTAAATTGGTGGAGTCCAAAACACAGATGTAGTGGAAATTTACGACTTCGTGAAGAGCGTCCCAAACTCTTGTACGTAAAGGACCAGCGTTCCGGTTCCTGGAGTGGTGGTGCTGTTGAATGATGATCCATCCGTACCTCCGTGGTGCAGCGGTCAGCGATGCTGGCTATGAATCATCCACCCAGGGGGACTCGAGTCCTGGTTCGGACAGGCAGCTCAAAGCCAGTCCACTGATTCATATTCCCCTTTTCAGGATGGTTGATAAATGGACGCAGACCATAAGCTGGGATGTGTAGAATTTCATTATGCGACCCCCTTTTCCGCGGGGCTCCTGCTGACTGCTTCGAGGCTTGCGTTACGTCCGGCAGCAGGGAAAGGGGGATGATGGACTTCTTTGAAGTGAGTGTGGTTCCTCGACGAGAACATACTCATTTAATGTCTACTGGCGATGATGCAAACTTGCCTTCCGTAAGTCTGCATCATCATCAATCAGTATACGTACATACGAGCACAGTACTCATCACTCGTACTCATCTCCCATCACTCATCAACGGCACTGATCACCCGCACCCATCATCTAGCGCTTATAAGGGGCACTCATCATCGAACACCCATCACGAGGACTCAGCAACACCCCGTCCGTCACTCAATACTGCTCTTAAAAATCATTACCAAATACATCATCCTGGCGGGCTTTTCAACGAAGGTGCACTTTATACTCGTTGCTACCTTGGCCTCCTACACCCCAAAACTCTTCGCACATAGACTCACTCATTTCACAAGCAGTGAGCACACTGATTCTAAGAAACTCAAAAGTTTATTCCACGTACCGTCTGATCTCTTTGGTTTTGTAGATATCTAGTGATTCGGGTAACACTTCCAAGTGCGATTACTTTATCTAGTAATTCCAGTGAAACTTAAAAAGTGTGATTAATGTAGGCATGTAATATCCTAAGACATCCGCCCATCCATCTCTGACCTCATGAAGTGCATCACTAAACATTCCATCTGTTTAGACTTCCTGGAATTCAGAAGTTAACATTCCATGAACATAAACTTCCAGGAGATAATCAGGAATTAACATTTCACCACCACTGCTCTCCAGGAAATTAGAACTTAACATTCCAGGAGATTAGACTTCCTGGAAATCAAGACTTAACATTACAACAGCTTAGACTTCCTGGAAATCAGGAATTAGCATTCAGTCAGCTTAAATTCCCAAGGAATTAGGACTTAACATTCCATAAGCTTGCATATCCTGGAAATCAAGACTTTTAACATTCCATGATCTGGTATATCCAAGAAGCCAGCACCTCAGATTCCATCAGCATAGGCTTCCAGAGAGAGAGAGAGAGATTTCCAGCAGATTAACATTTACCATCGACTAACAAGATCCAACTCCTCATCTTCCTGGAGAGCCTCCCTCCCTTGCCCTACGGCATCTAATGCTATGGTGGACGTTCAGAGGGGGGAAGGGGAAGGGGGGGTGGTGACCGGTGGGGGTGAGGGGTGAAGGGGGGGGGTCGGGGCTTGCGCAACTTAATCGCACTTCTAACTCTCCTCCGGCGGGGGTCAGGAAGTTAGAAAGTTAGTATTAAGTTAAGGCATTATCTTCCTGGGGAGTTCGGCCGTATAGGGTACTTGAGAGAATTGGCTACTCAGCCGGATTAAGCACTTAGGCGAAGCGATGGTTAATGAAGGCGCGAAGAACAAAGAACGTACTGGGTAGAGAGAACGCAGAGAACGTGCGGTAGAGGGGAATGCGAAGATCGTACGGTAGAGGGGACACAATAGAACCTACGGTAAGGGGAACGCATGGAACGTACGAAAGGGGAACGAAAATACATGATTCTCCTGTTTACTTCTCGTTCGGTTCACCCTCAAGATAGGGTGCGGTATGTTTATCCTCTCCAGCCGGAACGTAAATAGAAGCGGTGGTAAATATTTTCCCTCAAAACCTAAATGCTTGGAAGTAGTGGCTGCGGTTTTTTTCCCCCTCAAGCATAACGATGAAAAGAAGTGATAGCGTTTTTTTTCTCCCACGCAATCAAAACGTTTAAAAGAGATGGTAGTTCTTTTTACCCCCTCAACCATAACGTTTTAAAGAGGAGGTGCCATTTTTTTTTCTCCCTCAAATGGTAGCTATTCCCTCTTCCCCTTCACAAAACGTCTAAAAGAAGTGGAAGATATATATATATATATATATATATATATATATATATATATATATGAGAAGGATAAACTATAATTCTTCCCAGACACGTGAGGGAAGGATGTAAAAAATGAGAATAAAAATCTCCAAACGTTTGAAAGGCAAATAATCTAATTTCCCACGAAGACTTCCTTGCTCATGAGAAGTTGACATGCGGTAGGAGACTCCACATGGAAGGGGGGGGGAGGAAAAGAGAGAGAGAGAGAGAGAGAGAGAGAGAGAGGGAGAGAGAGAGAGAGAGAGAG
>JAYMFT010023423.1:0-12500 GCA_038088735.1 Panulirus argus
GCATTTGTCGACCTTTGCATTTCCCCACCACGACACACTGCTGAATATAAAGATATATTTCAGTTTGCTACGGGATGTGTTTGCAAGTTGCTTTTGTCACAAAATCCCCTTAAATCTTACCTACATAAACTATTAGGTCGTGTTAAGTCTCCATATGTTGGAGGGTGAAGTGGAGTACTAGGGAGCATTAGATTTAACGCCATCTACCAGCCTAAGTTGGCCCTAAATGAAGATACTGCGGGCTATGGAATATCTAAATAACCATAAAAAGTGACCCGATGCCATTTGGTCTAAGATATTCTTCATGGTTGCTCAATCACACGCAGTATTCGGTATATAACATCAAACTAAATGACAGATGAGTAGTATATATGATAAATCAATAATCATATTACTCACCTTGCGCTTAGCTACATGACATACAACTAAATGAAACATGAATGACATGAAAATGATAGATAGGTGATCATATTACTCACCTTCCGTTTGGCACATACCATGAAACTAGATGAAACATGAGTGGTATGAGATGATAAATCAATAATCATATTACTCACCTCCCATCGCCCGACAGGTGTGTAGAGCTGGTTCGACCATTAATCGCGAGCAACGAGACCGACCTTCAGGAAATTATTCAGTTTTTAAAAAATGTCCATATAATCAGAATACAGTCAGGTACTATCTATGTTTCTTAAGGTTATATAATATATTTAAGAAATGTTACAATGAATTTTACCAAACTGTGTTCCCCACTCGCTTTAATTACTAAAGTTGCCAGATCAAAACATACACTTTTCATCAACCTTTATACCTGCAGTATCTGTAATCACTATGAAGGTTATTTTACCGCCCAGTTACTAATCACAAGTCAATTTGTATCACTTTCCCGTACAGTCTTCACTTATCTGCAAATGTTCCAATATTTGCACTAAATCGTTCACTAATTACAAATAATCACTATAGTTTATAGCACATCCACCGCACTCTTGATATGTTCTCTGCAACAAGAAAAAAAAAAATGAATTTAGTATTTAGAGATGATATATAACAATACTTCGGTATCATTACCGTTTCGGACATCCAGCGAAATTTGTTAGGTTTGGTTGAACAGATCAAAAATCCGTCTAGAAACAATTACACCTTCCAAACGGGTGGATGACCGAAACGGTAGTTTTACCAATAATATTTCTATATGTTTGAAAAGTAACACCAATATTCATACCACGCAAATCATTCTGTGCAAGCATTTCAACCAAACTGTTCAGGCATCCGTAACCCAAACACGAGCACAGGTTGCACTCAGTTTTTGTTCCTACTATTTTCTAACTCGCGCTGGAACGTTCACAAACCACAAGCTGTCTTTTGTTTCCCCCAAAAAATATGTCCTATGTTTGTATCAACTTTTCGAAAACTAACGTAATCTTTTTGATAAGTATTACACACCACGTAATATTTGCTTTGAAACGAAACACTTGCGCTATAATTTCTCTCAATTTTGGCAACAGTTGGTATACACTATCACGGTTGAACTGTAAACTCTTATGGTTTCCAGAGTTTACAACACATAAGGTTCTCTTCAAAGGCACTTTGTGTGTGTGTGTATTCGAGCTTGCGGTCCCATATAGAATTCATATATAAGACACCAGTTCTACTGTACGACCTATATGTCTCACATGTCCTTCCAAAGGCGAAGTCGAAGGCGAAATGAGGGTTCTTGTCTAGGCCCTAGGGAGGTGGACGATTGAGCCTCAGGCAGCGGTAGTTTAACTGTTTTTTATTATTTTTTTTTATGTTGAAGGCTCCAGTCACGGACAAAAGTCCACATCAGGGCCGGGCCCTAATTGAAAAATAGAGAGAATTGAGAAAATCCCTCCTGACAGCTTCTTGATATCTATTGTAACCACTTGAATAACTCTTTAAATTTACCAGTAAATAGTGTGTTATCTCTATAGCAAATTATCATAACTGGAATACGTTTAAACCTATGGAAACCTACATACGTAACCACCAGTAAACGATGCAGTTTCGATTGTTGAATCAGAAGCCCCTAGTCTAACGGCATACCAACATATGCGACGTTCGGTGTAATGGAGCCTAGGACACTTACACAGATTACATGCTGGGTCAGGCGCGGCCCATACACCTGAGTGCCACGCCTGTCTCTTATCATGTTCCCTTGTATACCGTCAGTAAAGATGTATCGCGAATCTTGGGCTCTATGGCTATCGAATTCAGCTCTTTCGAGTCGATTGGTAACCCTGAGAATTTCTGGTATACATTTATAAAAAACGCTTCCTCGTGCCATATTCTTTTATTCAAATCCTTGAAATGATAAGAAAAACTATTCGTTCAATGACAGAGGAGAAACAAGTGCAATTGAACCTCTTTGGTGATACTTATTCTATGTTTTAGAAAGCTGAATGACTGACTTCCCATTTTCTAAATAGCATGTGGTTATGAAAGAAAACGATGATGAAATGATACGGCTGACTAATGTAGTTAGAATATGAAATAGTTATGCCTAGGGAAACAGTTGGATAGGTAGGAAAAAAACATTAACAGTACATCCTTATTTTGCTCGTGAGTTACAGGAATAAAAAAAAATAATCACAGCTAATTTTCCTCTAATCACATGACTTAGGAGTATGATTGATCGTAAATGTTCAACAGATTCGAACCTAGATTCGAAACACGTAGAAGTAAATGAGACTCGAAAATGTATACTCTATGGCTGTGGCTTCCATTTCATTTATTAGCAAACCCTTACAGAAAATGGAACACAGAAATGATGAGATATTAGATAGAAAATGAATAATATACGTCGATTTTTTGCTAAAATATAATCATATCCTTTTTGCTTTGAAAAGTGAGGCATAAAACTGCCCAATTTTCCGAGTATTCTTTCAATATTGTGTATATAACTTTATTTTTCTTCATACTTGTTTGCCATTTCCGGAGTGGCTAGTGGGCGCCAGGAACAGACGAAGAACGGCTGCATTTGCTCACAATCTTTCTCATATACTCTGGTTCAACCTACTCAGTCAGCGCTCCTCACATCACATAATGTCCTCAGAAATTTCACCTCAAATACATCCACCCCTTCCACACTTCTTCATGTAAGGCCCACGCCTCGCATCCATACAACGTCGGCATTCCTAGACCGTCAAACATACCAATATATCCTCTCACAGACAGTGACCTCTCTTTCCACACACTATGCTTGATCCTCAGTCAAACTTTTTCTTAAGGTAACTTGGAAATGAATCAGCTACTAATGTATTTCTTATGCAAATCTACACATATCTATTTTGATAGGTTGATCGTCAACGGCTGTACTGATATGTTGATGCTGGCATATAGGCTGCTGGGGCACTTACCTGGGATTCGAACGAAAAGAATAAAATGAATCTCTTTAATGCATCACACAAAGCAGCTGGTTTTTGTAGTAGGAAAACGAAGCCATCCTTAAGTCTCCTGAGATCATTTAGAGCATCCTAGATTTCACTGGTTGTGTCTGTTCTGACGACTTACTACGAATTTCGTATCTAAATATCATTTTCATGTCACGCAAAAATAAACTGTCCCGCAGTTGTGTGTGTGTGTGTGTGTGTGTGTGTACCTGCTTTGACTGTAATTCTACAATCATACAACAATTCAAACTTCTGCATGCTGTCCAGATTCACAATTTCACCCTTTAATCTATTTCATTCACACACGTTTACTGCTTAAATATTGCTTTTACAATTTCTCTCCACATTTTTATCTTAAAACCAGGTTATGGCCTCTCGTTGTCCCAATCTAACGTCTCTAAAGAGCTGTACGCAATTTACATCATCAAACTGGTTGAAAAAACGTAAATGAATGTGATCATGTCACCCATTATTCTACTACCTTCGATGGTGGACTTAAAAATGGCCTGTAATGTTAACTTTTAACTCAGCGCTCGGAATTCTGGTACTATCTGTGTTGCCCTTCTCTGGTCCTAGTTTATTATTTCTTTTGATAATTCAAGACCTAATTCTTGAACTGGCCGCCTGTACTCCGAGACGAAATGTACTATCAAATCAAAATGGATAGTGGCACTCCATGCATTGTTCCCAGACACAAGAGGTCTACGCTTTTTTCCGTTTATTGGTAATTATATGTGAGGATGTTAAGGACGCCTTTACATCATCTCCCTCATGTTATGCACTGAATCTATAAAGCTGTGTCACGATTACATGATACAAATATTGCTGATGAAAACCACTGATAGTCACAGATGTCTGTGGTAAAAGCAATTACAAAAATACCACATACATCACTATGACTGAAATTACTCCTAAAGATTGCTCGTATGTCAGGGAACATAGCTGCTTAAGTCGAGAGTGCGCAGTTCTCGTACACAGTGTCTTCCTAGAATGAAATATATTTCGCATAATTTAGAACATTACAGTCTAGCTAATCATAAGAACAAACTTAAGACGATATGTCGTTTATATTACTGCAAAATTTGTCTTTACTTTGCACTGAAAACTATTGCAATTGCCTCTTCGAATGGTTAAGTTCGGAGAACGAACGTGTGATGTAAACAGCTTGCCGAATATCTCCTTTTCCATAAATTTCCATGTATTTACCAGACAACAGATTGCCTTTTGAAGTATATCCCCCTAAGCGGAACTCTGCCGACAGGTTAAGAACGATGTTAACTTCAAACTCTCTCACATATTCCTGCATATCATTACCTGGTAGATAACAACGTATTAGGTGTAATTACTCAATTGTACTGTACGGGAAGGGAGTTGTAAATTGGTGTGTATGTATGTGTATGTGTGTGTGTGTGTGTGTGTGTGTGTGTGAGAGAGAGAGAGAGAGAGTGAGAGAGAGATAAGTTTCTATGGATATCTCGTTTGTCTTGACTATTCTAATGTTTTCGCAAGATCGTTCATGTTAAAAGTGTTCCGCCAACTCATTTCTCAGTGTTTACCTCCGTCAAGAGTTCATACATCTATATATATATCATAATTCAGATCCTATAGAAAAATATGTTATCGTTATCAACACAGATAGAAGCCCAACCCAGCGATGGTAACTAATAGAGAACAAATAATTAACACTATTGGATGTGTTTGTTAAGGTAACCCAATTGTAATTTCGAAGAAAAACGAGATTTTGAACTGAGCGGTGTTTACTCGTCATCAGTGACGTTACCATAACTGGCAAGAGCTCAGCTGACACATGACGTCAAAGTACACGCTACATCGCTTTCGTAACACTTAAGATCCTCTTCCCAAGAACAACCACTCCACAGTCGCAAGTATGATATGCACTCCCCTAGTTACGACTATGCATATAATACAAACGTTCAGTTAAATTATCGGTAATATACTGGTTTTGATTATCCAAATAATACACACTCCACATACATTATCTGCACCACTCCTCTTAATTACTGTTATACATACAATAGGCACTTCCTTTCACTATGTCTAAACACTGTAGAATACATTTGAACACCCAAAGACAAACAACAATGGCCCAGCTGATCTATATTCAGGACAACTGACCAAAGCTGTTTATCAACGGGGGCCAGGTCTTCATCCCGTCCATCTCGTGTGAGCAACCATAACATCATAGGTTCGGATCCCAGTTGCGGCAGTCGGTCCATGGTCAACCCAGTTGTTCACCCACCCCTAGGGTCGGTCGATGAAATTGGTACGTCCTCCTCAGTTGCCCGTGCCGTCTCATCTAACATAAAAAAAGAGGATATTCGTATTTATATGCATATTTTGTTCATTACCAGTCAAGAGATTGTTTCCCCTACGTAATTAGGGTTAGTTCCTTTGAGGATTTTAAGTAGTGGTAGTCACAAACATTTTTCTAAGTACTCCCCTAGATGCTGTCTCACCTGGCCATCATTATGACGGACCATTGGACTTTCCACCCTTTTCCGGGAATTCAATGGCCTTGGCAGCCGTATAGAGACCAAAGTCTGAGCCATTAGTCAATTGGTTCATAAAGCAGAAGATAAAGTTGCAGGTGAGAACCATCATTGACAAGTGTTGAAGATTGTGATTTCAGTCGATTCTCAGCACATTCAGGCAACTTCTTTGATGGGACACTGTCAATCACTATCCTCATTCTCACAGTTGATGATGGAAACTCCGATTTTCATCGAAATGAATTTGTATACAACAGTGAGCTACAGGAGCGAATCCACTCTTCCTCTGAACCAATAACTATTTATCTAAAACCTTTCTGGGGCGCTAGTCGAGCAACAGAGTCTTTGCAGCATTTATAAATTCTCTCATTCAACCATTCGCTATTTTCAAGTGTGTGATCGTCACTGTCATTCAGGTGGGAGACCAGGTATACACAAATCAGTAGCTATTTCAGTCCGTCAGTATTATCTACCTTTTTTTTATGTTGAGATAAATTTGAGAAGACGTCCACTTAAAAGCGAACTTCGATGGCTTACATATCTTCTAGCACTTTTGTGATCTCACTAAACCATAACAAATACTTTTGCTTCCTCTGCCATGTTTCAGCCTTAATAGGGCAACAAAAATGTCTATTTCTGTTAATTACAATGAACTTTCCCTCTTAAACAAATGTAGGCCACCGGTCTCGTGAGATTCGTCAAATCTCCGATCAGATGATTTAAGAATTTTTATTTTAACATTAGAGGTTGGTAAAATGAACTTAGGCTACTTCATTTGCATTGTTCATGGAAGTAAGGATCTTGTTTACAAGAAGACATGATAGAGTGAAACGATCCTGTAGCCTCAGATTTTGCACCGAGGGTCAGGTTGTGAGATGCTCGAGCTCTTGTTAAAGCTGATACAGTGTGAGTCAGGTGGTTGGCCAGAGAAACGCGAGCAATGTGGTCAGTACAAACGATCCTCCTTGTGTGTTAGTCGATGAAGGATTGTTGCCCCGTACTTCTGTAAGATATCTCACCGCTTTTACCTCATGCCCGTCGACTGTGAGCTCTCTGTACGATCATTCTAGAGAACGTCACTGTGCTACAGTGCAGTAAGACGTGTCATCTCTGCCACACAGATTCGATATTTAGGCAAGCATAAGGTGAAGAGGAGGGGATATTTTGTTTTTGGAATGAAGCTGAACGCCACTCTATCTACCATATGTGTTCAAAACTTCTTTCTACCACACGTGTTGAAAATATTCTACCTCCCATATGCTTTAAAAACACTCTCTCTACCACATGTGTTGAAATCATTTTATCTACCATGACAATCTTCAAATAACGTTTGTATCTTTGAGAAATACCAGTCACTGTTGTCATATCTACCCACGGTGCGTTGCTCTTATCGCTAAGTGTAAAACTGTTTTTGGTTCTTTTTTCACCTGTCGATATTACGTATAGGATATCTTAGTAGGATTCTTTTTTCCAGTTCGTGAAATTTCAAGGGTAGCATCCACCATGAACGAGATATATCTTTCAGTCTCCAATCTTTTTGCCAGTTGCTGACTTTTTTTTTTCTCTAGAGAGTCTAATAAACTAATTATGAAGCCGATGGGAATATAAGATTCGCTGGAAGGTGCTTTCCAGATTACTGGAACCTCTTTCACTATTGCCATAACACGTTCTTATGAATGTGATTACAGCGAGTGAACAAATCATTTTCTCAAAAAAGAGAGGGAGTGAAGAGGTCCATTATGAACGCCACTATTCTTCTCATTGTCTTCAAGGGATGCAAAGCCTCCGTCCAATTAAAGAGAAACACCCGCTGAAGTTTCCCTCGGTAATTACAAAGAGTTATACGGACACACAGACCTCCCGAGGTCCGTGCGAGGTGGTCCGGCCTTAGCACTACTGAAAAACATAGTTTCCACCGTCGGGGATTATTTTGTTCCATTCTCTTTTATTCCATTTGTTTTTCAGCTCCAGCATCTGCTTTGCAGCGCATTCCAAGTTGACGCCACATTAGTTACTAAGTCTGGAACACGATGGACAAATGTTTCCAGCTGGATGTCTGTCCACACCCGCCTGGAGTTGCAAGCATCGGCGGCGGATGGTCTGTCGCGGCTTGAAGCGATAGGTCAACATCGGGGAACAGAAGAGGTGATTTTCAGGTGAAGATTAGCCAAGTTATAATCCTCAAGTTTTCCATTACGTTTCTCCGCCTTGGAAAATTGATCGAGGAAGGACTTGACCGTTGTTACCAGGTGAAATATTTTTCACCAGTGGAGGACTGACTCTTAGAAACATCCTCGTCTTTCCACTGAAGAAGGATAGGGCGAGGTTAATCATCCGGTGTCTTCGGCAACACCATCGCCCGGTGTAGGGAGACAAATGTCACCTCCATCACAAGACTGGAAATACCTTTCTTCTCCATCACGGGCTGTCGTAGCAATGTCCTCATGTATTGACGTACGTTGTCTAGTTGTCTATCAAGACTGAAGTGCAATCTACCGGACGTGTTTCTCTTATATCTAAATGACAAAAAACGTTTTGAAAATGATTCTGATCCTTTAATCGGCGTTTCTTTGGTGCACTGGGTCTGGCAGAGTTATGACGACACGAATGTAACTGGAAACAGCAATAGAGAAACGATGAAAAATGAAAAACGTTAAACTATGTTATATCCCCCCCCCCCTCCCCGCCTAGGCCATCGATAGGGTGGGGAAACCCAGGCATTATCCCCGGGCCTTTTAGGGAGGGAGGGAGAGGGGACTGACGAGGGGAGATGAAGTTTAAACCTTTTACCCAAGTGACTAAAAACAAAAAGTAGTAAACAAATTTTAAAGAGATTATTATTTTTCTTTTTTTTGTGGGAGGCCTCCCGTCTTTCACCAGCATGGGGCCCCTATGCCTCCCCTTCCCTATGGGACGGCCATTAGGTACCTTTCTCAAGGGCCCGCGTCAACCGGACACCCCTGACCCCTAGGTCAACCGTGGTCGGCCATTCTCACGGTGTGCCTTGAAATCGCAGTTCTAACATCCAAGATTTTGTGGAGCTGTCGTAGGTGAAACTGGTCTGGTTGTCTGACGCGCTGTTGATAAACAATTCATACACCACAGTCACAGACGAGGGATGCGAGCACACACGTCACAGCAGTAGTACAGCAATCCTGGTAGCGGGTGTCGAAGCCTCACTCCTACTCGCGAATGCGTACTAAGCTAAATGAAATACTGGCTTTAGCGTTGCCGATGAATATTACAACGGCAGTCCTCCCCATCTGCCAAGATACGTAAAGAAGCCCCGTCAACAGTTCCGAGCGTTACCAGGTCTCACATAACGTTGGATACAATATGATGGCTGTGTAGGGAGCATCTGCCCGGAAAGAACAATGGATTTCAGTCTCTTTATAATCCTTCGTGAAGGTCAGTAGGTAAAGCTGTCGAGAAGATCCCATTTTTTCTTCTTTCGGTGCGACGAGTCGATAATGCATAAGGAACTGTATGGCGCTGGTCCTGGCTTCGATACTCTGCGGTTGTAAACCCGTCCATCAATGTGACAGCCGACTTCCTGCCTCCATCATTAGACTGCAGGGCTGACATCACCGCCATAGCGTAAGATCTGGGTGAACACTATATATAACGCGCCATCTCGCGTTCCTGTTTCACACTGGTGGCTACACGAAAGGGTTTGGCGCAGCTGTCATCGCCGATAATACTGGCAATTACGAGTTTATACGATAGTCAAGGCAACCAAGCTCTGACAGAGTCACTCGTAATCCAGTCATGCTCGCTCTCAACTGCCTTGGTTGAGGCGATTAAAAAAAGAGACGCACATCAATACGATCTTCACCAGGAATATCATACATACAGTACCTCAGCTGCTGTGGGAGCCGCACTAAATCTCTGGCACAATGTTGTCTAAAAGATGCACTGTTACGTGATCTAAGATAATGTTGACGCGCATGACTCCAGTATTCCTTCATCCGCCTAATGCTCCTCTTACTAATCCTACGCCCCTCTCCGTAATCTTTTTATGAACACTCTGAAAAAAGCGCTTCTCTCTCTTTGGACACAAGCAAGGCAAGGCTTATGGTCCTGATGGCATCCATCCCCGTGTGCTGAAAGAGTGTGCCTCTAAACCTGCACCTATGCTTGCTAGCCTGTTTCGTTTCTGTTTAAAAAACAAAACTTTTCCTTCTTCTTGGAATCATGCTTTGATACATCCCATCCCTAAGAAGATCCCATCCCTAAGAAGGGTGACCGTTCTGATCCCCTGAACTATCGTCCTCTTGCTTTGACATCTACCATTTCCAAAGTTTGGCATTCTTGAATTTCACAATCGTCTCTCTGTTCACCAGTATGGATTCCATTAGGCAAGATCCACTGGTGATATTCTTTCCTATATTACTGATGTTTGCTCATCATTCCTAGAAGATTTTGGGGAATCTGATGTACTTGCCCTTGACATACCCCAAGTTTTTCAAATGGCGTGGCGTAGGAGTATTATCTCGAAGCTCCCTCTTTTGACTTCCCTCCCTCATTTTGCTCCCTCATATCTAGCTTCCTCTCTGGCCGATCTATCTTCGCGGTTGATGATGAATCAGCTTCCCTCCAACTCTTTCCCCATCAACAGCGGTTCTGTCCTGTCTCCTACACGTACTCTCCTTTTCATCAACGATTTTCGTTCTTCCACAAATAACCGCATTCACTCATACGCTGACTACTCAACACTGCATTCCTCTACATCCTCCAATTCTTCTTCTTATTCACTCACTCGATCTGCATTTCGTCTCGACACAACTTCCTCAATAAACTTAGACTTGGATAGGGTGTATCTGTGGGGTATGCGATATCTGGGTAAGTTTAATTCCTCCAAAACCCAATTTTTACCCATATCTCTATCGAAAATTCCTTACAACTTTCCTCTTTCCTTTAACGGCTCTGTTATTCCAACTCTAACTCAGTGAACATACTTGGTATTACTGTAACTTCCACTCTATCTTGGACATCCCACATCACGGAAATAGTTAAGTTTGCCTCTAAGAAACTAAGTTCTGTTTAGATGTCGAAATACATTTTCTTCCAAACTATTGCTCTGTTTGTACTGAGGACTGATCCGTCCTTGTATGGAGTACTGCTCTCACATCTGGGATGGTTCTAGTCCTGCATCCTTACTTGACAGTATTGAATCGAAAGTGGTCCGTCTTAAAAACTCTGCCAGGCTAACTTCAAAACTTGACCCTCTTGACCTACGCCGCAATGTTGGTTCACTTTCCCTTTTCTATAGGTATCACTTTGGCTTGTGCTCCCGAGAGCTAGTTGCTTATGTGGCCCTACCACTGGGTAGACCTCACAATACTCGGCAAGCTCCTTCGTCACATGATTACTGCGCAGCCGTCGGAAACTCAAGGGTGGACCGCTTTGATAACGGCTTCTTTCCCTACACCTCCAAGCTCTGAAACTCTCTTCCCTCACATGCCTTTCCCAATAAAAAGGACCTGGCACATTTTAAAAGGCATTTTTTTTTCACTTCGCCCAAAATCCGTAAATACTTTCCCTTGTCTCTTTTTATATTTTCCATTTTCATTAACCTCACTCTTTCAATTAAGGCCCGGCCTTGATGTGGACTTCTGTCCATGACTGAAGCCTTCAACGCAAAAAGAGAAAGCATCGCCACTGGCACTGTACACATGGATGACCACTGCATTTTTCAGACCGCTTAATGGAGTTGCTTAATCGTAGAATTATTGGTGAGGTTCGCCCGGTGTCTGGACACGTACTCACGCCGGGATAAACATTTCAAAAGTTTTTTTTTCTATGCACCACAGGGTTTTTCTGTGGCGTGAATGGGTGACGGCCTCTCACATATTTCTTCTTCGTCCAAGCGATGGTGTATATATGACATGCTGGCATGTTTGAACGTATCAACACTTGCGCCTGATGGTCTGTTTAATTAGCTGGTCAAAATGTTGATTTCAGCGATTATGAATATATCATCTTTTTCACTTTCTCAAAAATTTGTAAATACTTTCCCTGTCTGTTTTTCCCCTTTTCTCAATTCTCTCTATATTTCAATTAGAGCCCGGCCTTGATGTGGACTTATGACCGTGACTGGAGCCTTCAACATAAAAAAAAAAAATGAGAACCATATATATAACAATGATGAGGTGTTTGTTTGACGAACCATGTATTGTTCATAAAGAAAAAGTTTCTCAGCTTTTACTGGTCTGCATATTACTGTATATCTGCAGCCTTAGGTGTCACTGTTATATCCGCTGTTATATTTCACTGTATATCTGCAGCCTTAACATTCACTGTATATATGTAACCTTATCTTTCACTGTACATCTATAGACTTAGTTCTCACTGTATATCTGCAACCTTAGCTTTCACCGTATATCTGATACCTTAGCTTTCACTGCATATTTGCAGTCTTAGCCTTCATTGTATATCTGTAGTCTTAGCTTTCACTTTATATCTGCAGCTTTAGCTTTCACGGTATAACTGTAGCCTTAACCTTCACTGTATATCTGCAGCCTTAGCTTAAACTACATATCAGCAGCCCTAGCCTTCACTGAATATCTGAAGCCATAGC